>PVLD010003746.1:83384-137121 GCA_004027595.1 Dinomys branickii | reverse complement strand
CCCAGTCTTTTCTAAAACCGAAAGCCAAAGCAGGCAAGGTGGTGCACTGTCATCCCAGCACTTGGAAGGCTGAGGCAGGAGGGTCGCTGCGAGTTTGAGACAAGCCCGGGCCCCATAGTGCATTCAAATTCAGCCTGAATGTCATAGGAGACCCTGTCTCAAAAAAACAACAAAACAAATAATAAATAAATAACAAAGAAGCAAGGAGTCTTTGTGTCTTGTGCAAGGTCAGGAGCACAGCGATGGTCTGATGACGGACCAGGGACAACTGAGGGTCACATACGAGGGTCACATGCAGAGCGGCCAGTGCAGACCCCAGCCACCAGGGACACCGTGCATCCACCCCAGCACCAGCAAGGAACCAAGGTGAGATGAAGGACGGAGGAGTGTCCCAACTCCAGGCCTCGGGTGCATTCTCGGCTGTGCGCAAGGAGGCCTGCTGTGGGAGCGGGCGTGGGAGGTGTTGCAGGCCCGGGGGCAGTGCCTGGGGAGGCTCTGGGCTCTGTTACTTTTTGTCCCGGAGACTGCAGCTCACCCTGGGCCAAGGCAGGGCCTTCCATTCTGGGCCACCTTTAGACAGGGCCACTTTTTCTTTCCCACAGTGCTACGATTCTACCCAGGGCCTTTAACACTCTAGGCAGGCTCTGTGCCACGGAGCTCTACCCGCAGCCCTCTGTGTTTTGAGGCCGGTCTTGCTAAGCTCCCGAGGCTGGCCTCCACCTTGCCATCCCCCGTCTCAGCCTCCTAAGTAGCTGGGATTACAGGTGTGTGCGTAGCCATGCCTGGTGCGGACCACTTTGCTTATCAGAAGCTTCTAAATGACTCTCTTGGCCCCAGGGAGGCTGTGTGTCCCTCCTGGGGCTGCTTCCGAGTGACCAGACCACAAACACATGCACCTCGCGCCCTGGCTTGCCGTGCCTGTGCCTCGCCTTCAGGACCCGAACTGCGGATCAGTCTGACTCTGTCTCCTCCCTTTTTGCTCCCAGCCCCTGGACCCCAGGCTGGCGAGTGAGGCAGGCAGTGGGGAGGAGCCTACAGCGCCAACACAGCCTGCGCACACACACACACACACACACACACACACACACACACACACACACACACACGAGATTGAGGCCTTCGGCACCCCTGTCAAAGCTGGGGCCGTCAATGATTGACTGGCATTTCACAGCCCACTGCCTTCAGACCCCAGCCTGGTGACCCCTCGAGGTCGCCTCCCTTAGCCAGAGCCCTGTCCTGCTCCTCCGTGTCAGTGGTCACCTCCGCTGCCCGCAGCCCAGGTGCCTGTCGCCCATGGCACTGCCCTCTGACCCTCGGTCTGGGGTCCCCTGTGGCCCAGTCCCAAACCCCCCTGCACCCCGCTGGGTTCTTCACCACCCCCTCTCCCCAGATCCCCTTGGTCTTTGTCCCTCACCCGCCCCCTTCTCCGGCTCCCCTGCCTGGCTGGAGGGACAGTGCCCGCCCTCGCTCCTCCCTCCTCTCCGCTCCTCAAACAGCAGACGAGTCTTTTCCTCTTCCTTCCCGGCTCTGAATGTGCTCTTTCTCTTTAGGAGCCTCCTCCCGGCCACCCCAGCTCCTCCCCCCATCCCCACTGGCCCTGGCGGTGGCTCTGTCCTCCCAGTGCGACCCACAGCAACCAGGCATTGTCCATCCCTGCGGGTTCTTCCCGGGATCCAGGCTGCCTCAGGGTGGCCCGCCTCGGAGGGAGGGGGTTGGCTGACTGGTGGCTTCTTGCCGAAGCCATCGGGGAGGGTGGTGACTGTACCCTTCCTTCTTTCCAGGCTCTTCAGGAGCGCCTCCCTGCTCTGCTCTGCTACCAGAAAGTTCCTACACCCCCTGGAACCGGGCTTCTCCTGGGGAAATGGGGATGGATTGTGTCCGACTCAGAAACCTCAAGGACTCACAGAGAAAGGAAGGTGGCTTTGGCACGGGGTCCACTGAGGACAGCGGCTTTCCCAGCTGGAAAGATGCCTCCTAGCAAGCAGTGGCCTGGAGGCCAGGGGCACTTCTAACTCTGTCTCTCTGTCTGTCTTTCTGCCCTGGGCACCGAAGCCAGAGCCTTCCTTCCAGCTGAGCTCCATCCCCAGCCCTTTGAGACAAGATTCACTAAATCCATAAGCTGCCCAGGCAGGATTTATTTGTTTGTTTGGGTTTTTTTGTCTTTTTTGAGACAGGGTCTTCCTGTGCAGTTGGGACTGGCCTTGAGCTCACTTTGTAGCCCAGGCTCACCTTGAACTCACAAGGATCCTCCTGCCTCAGCCTCCTGAGTGCTGGGATTATAGGAGTACGCCACCATGCCTGGCTCCAGGCAGGATTTAAATTTGTTATTCTAGGCTCTGGCAGTGGCTGTGTCCTCCTGGTGGCCCTCCATGACCCACTGTGTCCAGGCATTGTCCACCTCTTTGCTGTTTCCCAGGATCCAGGATGAGATGGTGATTCTCCTGCCTCAGCCTCCCAGTGAGCTGGGATTACAAGACAGTGTGCCACTGTGGCTGACCTGGTAGTCCACTAAGGGCATACATACCCTGGCCCAGACACGAGCTCTCGGGCATGTAACCAACGGGCAAATGTGAGCCAGGTCAGGATGCCATCTCCCAGGACTGGGAAGTTCCAATTCTGAGACATGTGCTGGCTGGCCCTGGGCCCTGGGCTGGAACATGGGGTTAGCGTGAGGGCCTCGATTTGCTGGGCGCTCATCTCTTCCCGCTGGCCCTGAAGATGTCCTGGGCCAGACGCTCAACTCTTTTGAGCCTCGGTTTTCCTGATCTCCACCCTAGGTCCCACACGAACCTGCGGTAGCCGTGCCGAGGGAGTGCTGTGTCCCAGGGTTCAGTGATACAGGAGATAAATCTGCTCAGACACCCACCGTGCAGGCCACGCACACAGGCACAGGCGGGACGACCCTGGGCTCCGGCTGCACACCGTGTGTCTGGCTCTTTTCTTCCTTTCTCTTCAGTGCTGGGGATCAGGTTCAGGGCGTTGCGTGTGCTCTGTCCCTGAGCTCCCTCCCAGCTCCCCTTCCACTCCGTTTTCCTTTCCTCTCCCCCTCTCCCCACTCGAGAACTGGGCTAGAACCCGGGGGACACTGAGCTACGTCTCCAGACCTTTTAATTTTGACACAGGGTCTCACTAAATTGTCCAGGCTGGCCTCAAATTTGCAATCTTCCCGCCTCACCCTCCCCCGTCACTATCTCCAGCCCCATTCCATTTGTTTTTTACTGTTGTATTTATGTATATATTTTGGAGACAGAGTCTTGCTCTGTAATTTAAGCTGACCTTGACCTCACTGTGTAGCTCAGGCTGGCCTCAAACTCTCAGTGCTCCTCCTGCCTCAGCCTTTCAAGTGCTAGGATTACAAACGTGTGCCACCATTCCCAGCTTCCGGGAATCAAACTTGGGACCTTGCACTTGCCGGGCAGGTGCTGGTTCCACTGAGCTATATACCCAGTCCAATGTTATTTCTTAAAAAAAAAATATATGAAAAGGATTTGGTTTGATCATCTAAATTAAGGAAGAATAAACCCCTCATTTCCATGTATGTGCTTTATTTTGTATTTATAACTTTTGGGTTCTTAACCAGAGTCCCTCAAATTCTGTAAGCTCCAGGCTCCGTCAGAGCTGGATTTGTCCCAGTGAATAAGTAAATGCATTTGCTGAGCAAGTATTTTGTGCCAAATACTGAGTCCAGCGCTGCAGGCAGGAGCGCTATCTCCCGCAGCCCCGTCAGGAACATCTCTTTTATGAGCAGCCTAGGCCCAGGGGGGCCCAGTGTCTTCCCAAGGTCACACAGCTCACAGATGCCACGGCCAGGACTAAGTCCATGGCTGGTCCTCGGTCCTCAGCCAGCCTGCAAGGTGCAGCAGCCATGGGAAGGAGTCTGCCAACACCTGCTTCCTTCACTTCCTGTCCCCACTGGATCCCTAGGACTCTTGGGCCAGCACAGGTGTTCTCCAGGCTGAAGCAGTCCAACAAGCATTGCCAGAATTGGCAAATAAAAAATAAGGATACCCGGTTATATTTGAATTTCAGATAAACAGCAAGGAATTTGTTAGTATAAATATGTCTGCTGCAGTGTGCCCTCAAATTCCCAACAAAAATGTGCCTTCAGGGCCCAAGGATGTAGATCAGCGGCTTTGTCCAACCTTGCCACCCTGTGCTAGGCCTTAGAGAGGGGCCAGGGTTCAGCTGGCATGTGGGATATGGGGCGGGGAGGCAGAGCGGAGCAGGGAGAAACACCTAACAAAAGGAAAGGAATCTGCGGTGAATGGGTGGGGTCCTCCCAAGGATGGAGAATCAAGTCTCCCTCTTTTGTGTGTTTGAGACAGACTATGCAGTTCAGCCTGGCCTTGAGCTCACTTTGTAGCCCATGTTGGTCTGCAACTTGCAAGGGTCCTTCTGCCTCGGCCTCCCGAGTGCTGGGATTATGGGCATGTGCCAACACACTCAGCTTCCAAGTCCCTTCTACTTGGCTGTCTCCCCATAGACTTATGGGCCCACTTTAAATCGTGCTTTTCATGCCAGAGGGACCCCAAAGAACGGAGATGGGAGTTGGGCAGCTCCGAGTAGGACCTGACACATGCCCCAGCCCTTGTTGTCCTGGATGTTCATGCGTCATTGGGGTTACCACAGAAAAAATCTTTTTTTTTTTTTTTCTCTTTGAGACAAGGCCTCCTTATGTAGTTCAGACTGGCCTCGAGCTCACTGGGTAGCCCACTCTGGCCTTGAATGCTTGGCCATCATCCTGCCTCAGCCTCCCTCCTGAGTGCTGAGATTACCGGCGCGTGGTACTGACACAGGAAAATAAAACTCCCAACCTGAATGATATCAGACGAGTTCGTGTTCTCTAAAACAGAAGAATGAATTTTAGGAACAACGGAGGTTAAGAACAGAATATATTTATTGAGAGAAAGAAAGCTTCTGTCCAAGAGAGGGACAGAAGGGGGGCCCGAGTGGGTTACCCACGACTGTCTTTCCTAGGGACTTTTATAGAGAAAAACCATGAGGTGAGGTGGGTCCAAGGTAGGGGCAATGGACAAAACTATGGTCAGCCAATAAGATTACAGGTGTAATTGTCCAGGTAAGACTGAGTAAACTGGGATCAAATGGGGAAGCGAGTCCCATAGCAAGCGGGCATGAATGCAGATCAGGGGCTTTTCCTGTGGGGGCCGGGTTAGTGACTTCCTGGCTTTTTATAAGATGGTTGTTACATATTTAAAATATCAATCCCTGACATTTACACCTAGGGAGGTAAGTGGGTGCATTTGTTTAGCCCCTTTTGTCTTAAGGTCTGGCCCACACGTATCTTTTATGTTGGCTCCTTGGAGGGCCCGGCCCTGTCCGACTGCCTATAATACTTCTATCTAACTCAGCTGACTGTAACAGTAGCACACCCGACTGCTTGGTACTGAAACAAATAGCCACGGATGGTGAAGGCAAACTTCCCAGGAATGTTTAAACTACAACCTGAGGCTTGGGTCACTGTGCCCCTCGCTCCGGGCGGAGAGGGGCCGGGAACCGGTCCTCGCGGTCAGGACTCCTCCCCGCGCCCGGGCGGGACGGGACGCACCGGCGGGCGGGGCGGGAGCGGGCGGCCCCTCCCTGGGCGCTGGAATGCGCGGGGGGCGGGGCGGGGGCTCCAATCCCGGCGGCGGCGGCGGCGTCGCGGGCGGAGGGGGAGGGGAGCTGGCGCGCGCGTCCGCCTGAGTCGGAGCCGAGATTCCGCGCGGGACGCGCACCCCGACCGACCCCGGCCCCCGGCCCCCGGCCCCCGGCCCCCGGCCCCCGCGCCCCGCCCGGCCCCGCGCGCGCCATGGGGCCCGGGCCGCGCTGAGCGCCATGGAGCTGGCGGCCTGGTGCCGCTGCGGGCTTCTCCTCGCCCTGCTGCCCGCCTCTGCCGCGGGCACCCAAGGTGGGTCTCAGGCGCGCCGGGGGCCCCGATCTCTGGTTGGTGGGTTCGCCGTGCGCGTCCCCGGCCGGGCCAGGACGGGGAGGGACCGAGTTCCCGGCCGCGGCGGAAAGTTCTTCGAGCGCTCCAAAGTTTCCTCGCGCGCTGCGCAGAGCTGCGCTGCGGGTGCGCGCGTCGCCTCGGGTCCCTTTCGCGGCCCGGGAGCTGTGGGGTCCTCGGCAGCCTCCGCACCCAGACGGGCTGCGCCGGGTTCCCAGGGTCCCCGCCCCCGCCGGCCGCCCGGGCTCGCTTTCCCCGGCTGCAGGCCCGGCCGGAGGAGGGGGCTCTGGGGAGGCGACTTGACCCGGCGATCCAGGAGCGGGGTGGCCGGGGCCAGGGTCTGGCTTGGGGGAGGGGCTGGCATTTGTTTGGAACGCATTTCTTCCGAAGGTGGGTGCCGTTGGAGTCCCCAGATCCCCCTACGCCCCCGGTGCTGGGACGGAACCCAGGGCCTCGCACCTGGACAGCACTGTCCCCCTGAGCTACGCCCGAGGACCGTTTGGAACAGATTTCTTTCGGGCCACCCCGAGGACTGTGTGGTTGGGGGCCGCGGGGTTGGCTTTGCTGGCTCCAGGCTTTGTGAAGTTGGAGAGTTCCGAGGGAGGGGTCCCTGGGCCGCGGGGAACGGAAGAGCTATGCGGCCAGATGGGGTACACAGAGGCGGGGGTGTGGGGCCGCCTCCTCGGCACTGTGTGGGGGCAGGGTGGCGAGCGCGGGCGGTGACTGTCCCGACCCATCTGTGCGTCTGTCCACCTGTCCCCGCGGCGAGGTACACTCTGCTGGGCCACTCTGCCCCGCACCTGTGTAGGGTTCTGCATGCAAACCTTCCGGACACCCCAGGGAAAGAACTATTCACGGCCCCATTTGCTGGGCGCAGACTGGGGCTCCAAGTGAGACCCAGGAGGTCCTGGGGCCGGGCCGGGACCCCAGGCTGTGTGGCTGCAGACTACACATGGGAATCAGGCCATCAGCTCAACCGGCGCGATGGGGCACCGCTCCCGCGATCACTAGGTGGCGGAGGGACCGAGTGAGTGCCTGTGGGGGCAGCGGGTGGTCCCCACGGGCCAGGAAACGGGGGAGGAGTTGGGTGTCATCGTGTCAGTGTGTCACCTGGGGCCGTGGTGGTGCACTGCAGTGACATCTGTGTGTCTCTGTGTGTGTGTCGGAGGCTGCCTGCCGGGCCGAGGTGTGGGGTCCGTGTGTTTGTGTCTGAGCCTTTCTGTTGCCAAACAGCGGCCCCTCCCCGCTGACTTAGGGACCCGGGCTGAACTCTGCCCTCCCTGGGAACTCCCTCAAGGTGCTGGGGCAGAGCTGCAGTAAACAGCGGGAGGGGCTGGCCCTTCACCTCCTGGAGAGCCCAGCCCGCCTGGCCCTCTGCGGCGTTTCCCAGGCGGCGCCTCACCTCTGACCCTCTGAGGAGCTTGGCAAGGCTGGGCTAGACCACGCCCTCCTCACCTTGGCTCAGAGATCTGGGGGGTCCTCGCCGGGCACTGGGGGCCCAGGGAGGAACAGGGTCGTGCACGGAGCTGCTGGTGAAGCTATGCACCCTGCACACACACCCCTGGCTGGGGCGAGACAGGAGAGGCAGAAGGCAGGATCTTCCCGAGGGTTTAACCTTCCTAGAGGCCTTAGTTTTCCGAATTGCCAAGAACCCGTCCTTTTTCCCTGGCGCAGAGGCCAGTGCCTTGTGCCTTCCCGTGTACATTCAAGCAGAAACGACGGCCAAGAGCAGATCTAGTATAGAAGATGCCCCACCTCCCCAAGTGAGACGAAAAGCCCTTGTTTACTTCGGGCTCAGGATCATCTGTGTGACCCCGATGTCTGATCCTACCTTGCCTTAGTTTGTTAGGAAACTGGTATAGTGCTCTCCGCCTGTGTGCCCACTTCCTTCTCTGTAACTGTTTTTTTTTTTGAGACAGGGTCTCACTGTGGAGCCCAGGCTGGCCTGGATCTCGTGGTGATCCTCCTGCCTCGGCCTTTCAGGTGCTAGGATTACAGGCAGGAGCCGCCGCGCCTGGCCTAGACCAGTTGTGTTGCTCCGTCTCTGCCCCATCCTTTGATGGAAGTGCACAGGAGGGAAGAGACGCGCGGGTCTCCCCAGCCTCCCCAGCCGCCCCAGGTACTTGAGGGCTCTCCTGGGGGGAGTACAGGCTGGGCGGTGGCTTGGGGCCAGCCAGGCAGCCACATAGAAGTGCTAGTCACCGCAGAGTGAGGTGTCCCACCTGCCGCCTGCCTGTGCCTGCTTGGAAGGTGGACAGATACGGCCTGTGCCCACGTGGCATGCCGGCGGATGGAGGCCAGAGGGGCAGACCCTGGAGCTGCATAGGCCTGAGGAGAGCGTGGAGTGTGGCAGAGCCAAGGCGGCGTGCCTGCCCCGGTGCTAGGGCGGCCCTGTCAGGACGGGAGCCGGAATCTCGAGCTGAGTGGAGCAGTGCGAGTTATCGGAGCTCAGGCTGTGTCCCCGCAGTTCTGCGTACAAAGCTACGTGGTGTTCACAGACTGCTGCTTGGCGCCCACAGCTCCTGGTCCGTCAGATGTGCTGATGGCCATATTGAGGTCAGGAAGTGGTCACAGCGTGCCGGCTCCGCCACAGGGCTGCTGGTTATGGCGGGGAATCTGATTGAGTCTCTGCCTGGAGGCCTCAAGCCATGCGTGGGGTCACGCGATGCATGGCTGAGCTAGGATTGGGGTCCAAAACCCCAAGCACAGGCCTAGGGAGACCCAGCTTGATAGGCCGTTTGTGGCGGGCGAGTCTTGGCATCCCTAGTGTGGCTCTGGGCCCCTGGCTCAGTCAGAGGGACGCTGGGGTTGCAGGGACTTCCCTGGGGTGTGTGTGGAGACTAGAAGAAGTATTGGCGTTCGTTCGATACAAGCAGAGGGGCGCTGGGGCCAAGGCCAGTGGGGAGTGGGGGACCCACCCAAGGGCCCCAAGCACTGGCCACTAAAGCCCAATAGGGGGACCAACTCGGACATAGCAATGGATGCTGTGACCTCAACAGACTTTTTTTTTCCTTTCCGTCTTTTTGAGGCAGCGTCTCACTGTGCAGTTCAGGCTGGCCTTGAGCTCACTTTGTAGCCCAGGCTGGCCTGGAACTCACGGTGACCCTCCTGCTTCAGCCTCCCGAGAGCTGGGATTACAGACGGGGCCCGCCTGGGCTGGACGTTCATTCATTCGCATGGGAGACACTCGCTCGCCTCTCACTGTGTGCCTCTCTCACCGACTTTGCCCCAGTTAAAGTATGGGGGGCCCTCGGGACAGGTGCCCCCATGTGAAATTAGGGCTTTCTGCCCCACAAGAAAATCAGTGAGGGGAGATTGGTGAGGAGGTGGGGAACAAGGAGGGGTGTCAGCCTGCCTGGGGGTGGTGGCAGATCTCAGGGGATCGATTCTACCAGTTTACCGCCTGTCTGCAAACATCAAGTCTTACTTCAAGGCTGTCACAAATCAGGTAAACAAACTCCCAGTGGGGCGGGGCTCCGCCCTCTCTGACCTCCTGTGCGCAGGCCACCCTGCCAGGGCCTTGAGCCCTGGTGTTTGTTGGTGGCTTTGGGCACCTTACTGAGTGTTTACGTTCGTGGGAGGTGTGGCAGTGTGTGTGTGTGCGCGCGTGCAGTTAGACACCCTGAAGAGGAGGGACACCGCCAGCCAGACTCAAGTTCAAATCCTGCCGCCACAGCTCCCATTCTTTGCAGCCTTGGGTAATCCTGACCTCTGCCAGCCTGTTTCCTTCCTTGTGATACAGAGGTGGCAGCCCCACCCCTGGAGGGCAAGGAGGAGCCATTCGAGGCTGTCTGTGCCCAGGGGTGCCTGGCTGAGGTGCCCCGGCCCCAGCCTCTGTTGTTGTTCCCCGATTGCCTGGCTGCCACGGTGGGTGTCCCTTGGAGGTGGTGGCACAGGGCGTGGGCTCTCTGTCCCCGGCCTGGCCAGGGCCTGGGGTCTGGCCTGGAGACAGCTGTGCCTACAGAGCAGCTGAAGCTTGGAGGCCGGGGGAGGTCCGGGCAGCGGGCGGTATTTTGGGGCTGGCTGCCACCCAGGCTCCTGTTTCCCTTGGGCGCCTGCAGGGGGAGGGACTGAGTGGGCAGGGGGTGCTGGCATGGGGCGTCAGGGCTTACCTCTCCATCCTGAGGGTGGACTGGGCATCTATTTGTGGGCTGTTTCCTTCCTCTGCTCCCTTTGGTCTACCCAGCAATTGGGGACAGAAACACTCCAGGTGACAATGGGAGGCCACCAGTGTGTGGCTCTTGGCAGACATGGGAGCGCAGGGACTTGCCTTCTGGCCTGCCCTCCGCTTCTTGGAGGCAGGGACATCTTGTGTGGCCCCTAGGATTTGACCACAGGTTCCATGTTGCCCCACTTCAGGTCTCGAACCAGCGACTGTGTCTTCTGTATCTCAGAGTCCCCGGGAGGGCACCAGGGCCCAGCAGGAGTTTGGGGCAGCCGGCACCTATGGGCCTGTGTATCCCAGGTGCTGCCCTAGCCTCCTGGGCTCCACAAGCTGGGTGATTCATCTTCTCACCGGAGCAGAAAAACAAGTTCCACTGGGCACTTTAATCTCCCGCAGGTGGCAGGCCTGGTGCTGGCTGTCACCCAGAGCCCCTCAGTGGGGCATTGGCCCTGAAGTGGGCCTGAGCTTGGTGGTCTGGGGCACTGGGCTGAGATGCAGGTGTGGCGCTTTGTCCCCATGCCCCTTGGCTGCTGGCTGGTGCCAGGCGGGCACACAGGGTGACGTCATGCTCTTGCGGCAGGAGCTCCGTGGCATAGGTTCTGCCAGCTGCTTCTTCAGTCTTGCCCTGAGGAGGAGGCCAGGGTGAGGTGCTGGCTAGGAAGATGCCGGCCCTTCCCCTGGCCCTGAGCTGCAGGGCTGGGGTCTTTGTCCCTGCAGGAGGGTCAGGTCCTGGGGATCCCCGTTCCCCAATGGTGGCTCTGCTGACCCTCTTTCTGCCTTCTGTGGGTGGCATCGTGGACGGTGCCTGTGTGGGATGTGGCACGTGGGTGTTGGAATGGCGAGGGAAGAAGGCCCCGAGTCTGTGCTGCCTGGGCTGGTGCAGGGGGATCCCGAGGACTTGTGATTCATCCTTGCCTCTCTTGGGGGATTTTTACCCTTAGCCTGGTGTTGTGCCTCAGGGACAAAGGGGCTTTCTCTGCCTGCTGCCTCCCTGCGCCGGCGGGCACCCCACAAGGCTCACACCCTGGGGTTGCTGTGAGTGGGGTCAGGAGCCTGGCGTTTCCCTGAAAGCATCCTGCTGCATGGAGCCTGCAGGAAGGGCTGGCAGGACGCTGGGCGGGGCTGCGGAGGAGGCCTCTGGGTGGGAGGAGGGCTCCAGGCAGCACCCCGACCCATCTGTCCCTCCTGCCAGTGTGCACCGGCACCGACATGAAGCTACAGCACCCCGCCAGCCCTGAGACCCACCTGGAGATGCTGCGCACCCTTTACCAGGGCTGCCAGGTGGTGCAGGGGAACCTGGAGCTCACCCACCTGCCTGCCGATGCCAGCCTCACCTTCCTGCAGGTGAGGCCCAGGGTGAGCCCAAGTGCTTCCTCAACCAAGAAGTCCTGGCAGATGCCCCGCCCCCCAGCTGGCCTTGGACATCTGTGGGTGGGATGCTTCCAGGTTGCTGCTAAATTTTTTGTAGTACTGGTGTTTTTATCAGTTTGGTTTGGTTTTTGAGACAGGGTCTCACAGTGTAGACCGGGCTGGCCTCAAACTCTTGAGGATCCTCCTGCCTCAGCCTCCTGAGTGCTGGGATGACAGGTGTGTACCACCACACCTGAGTCACTGCTCAGTTCTGTACTCCCTTGCCTGCACGGTCACCTCCCTGCCTGTCTGCCCTCTCACTGTCCCTCTCTCGCCTGGAGTGTGGAAAGTTGGGAGATACGGGCTCAGGGCCCAGCTCTGCCGCTCACTGAGCCTGTCCCTGTCTGCATATGGAACCTGTGGAGAAGGTGACAAGAGGAACCACTGTGGGGACACGGGGGACTGGCTGGCAGGGCTGTGTCCCTGGCTGTGGCTGGCCCATGGTATGTTGCTCATTTTGTCACCTGGGGACCCCTCGTGGGCCTGGCCTTTTACAGACAGGAGGCCAAGATGCAGGGCAGGCCGGGCTTGCTAGTGCTCCCTGCCATTCTGTCTCCATTACGTCAGGAGGAGCGGCCTCCACCTTGCTTTTGTTGTTTTTTTGAGCCAGGGTCTGGCTGTGTAGCCCAGGCTGGTCTTGAACTTATTATGTAGCCCAGGCTGGCCATGGTGAACTTACAGAGATCCTCCTGCCTCAGCCTCCTGAGCGCTGGGATTATGGACGTGCACCCCACTAACAGAGCATCTCTGGAGGCCCCAGGGTCATGGCCTTCTGGGCCCAGCCCCATCTCACGGCCCCACCCCACTCCCTCCCAGGACATCCAGGAGGTGCAGGGCTACTTGCTCATCACCCACAACCGAGTGAGGCAGATCCCGCTGCAGAGGCTGCGGATCGTGCGGGGCACCCAGCTCTTCGAGGACAAATATGCCCTGGCCGTGCTTGACAATGGGGACCCTCTGGACAGTGCCACCCTGGCCTCGGGAGGGCTGCAGGAGCTGCAGCTCCGGAGTCTCACAGGTGGTCTTCACCTTTATTGAAACCTTCTCTTGGTTCCTGGGAGCTCCCGGCACTGACAAAAAAAGAGAGAGAAAAAGATTCCCTTCCTTTGGGAAGTCGCCGCCTGCACCAGTGTGTACAGTTAAGCCTTATAGTGTGGGCAGGGGTTAGTGCTAGAATTACAGGCGTGCGCCACCACACCTGGCTTTAGTTTTTAATTTAATTTTAATTTTTTGCAATGCTGGCCACAGAGCCCAGGGCGTAGTGCAGACAGGTGCTTTGCCCTGAGCCTTAGCCCTGGCCTCAGAGCTGCCCTTTAACCACCATGCCGGGACCCAGGGTAAGAGACAAGGAAGGAAGGTGTTTGTGTCCCCTAAACTTGTACCTGTGATTTTTGTTTTTTTGGTGCTGGAAATCGAACTCAGTACCTTACGCTTGCCAGGCAGGTGCTTGTGCCCCTGAGCTATATCCTTGGCCCTGCGTCCCCTGAATGTGCATCCCAAATGTCCCCCCACCAAGGCGTGGGGTGCTGTGGGCTGGGTCGGCTCCTCCAGATGGCAGGGCCTGAGGATCCACGAGGGGGCCCAGGCAACAGCCCTGACCACGGCCCACTCCACAGAGATCTTGAAGGGCGGGGTCCTGATCCAGCGGAACCCCCAGCTTTGCCACCAGGACACCATTCTGTGGAGTGACATCTTCCACAAGAACAACCGGCTGGACCACGTGGAGGTGGACAACAACCGCTCTCGGGCCTGTAAGCCGCATCGCCGCCCATCAGCCTCACACCGTCCCGCTTCCCCTTTGCAGCCCCCCGCTGTCCCTTCTGTCTCTGCCTCTCCAGCTCCTTTCCCTGCTTGGCTTCTCGCTGCTGCCTCAGGGCTTGGAGACCCTCTCTCTAGGTTGCCGTGTAGTCCAAGCTGGCCTCTACTTTGTGGTGGTCCTCTTGCCTCAGCCTTCTGAATGCTGGGATGCTAGGCATGTGCTACCGCGCCCAGTGAGCCCCCCCTCCCTGCGCTCCGTTGCCCACTGCCTCTCTGCCTCTTCCCCCAGGCCCACCCTGCTCCCCGACCTGCAGAACCCGTCACTGCTGGGGAGGAGACTCCCAGGACTGCCAAAGCTGTGAGTTGGGCCGGCCAGTTGGAAGGGTGATCGGGTGCCAGGTAGTTGCTCGGGTGTGGCCCAAGGGCAGGATGTGGGGTAATGCTGGTGGGGTCTGGCACCCAGCCTCTGCCTGCCCTCACCCTACCCTTCGCCTAACAGTGACTCGAACAGTGTGTGCTGGAGGCTGTGCCCGCTGCAAGGGCTCACAGCCCACAGACTGCTGCCACGAGCAGTGCGCTGCGGGCTGCACAGGCCCCAAGCACTCCGACTGCCTGGTATGCACCCTGTGAGGGGTGGGCATCCCGCCTGGCACTCCCTGTGCCCTGGTGCCCAGGGAGACACGGCCACCTGTCCCCCAGGCCTGCCTGCACTTCAACCACAGTGGCATCTGTGAGCTGCACTGCCCGGCCCTGGTCACCTACAACACTGACACTTTTGAATCCATGCCCAACCCTGAGGGCCGCTACACCTTTGGCGCCAGCTGTGTGACCACTTGTCCCTGTGAGTGCCAGCAGAGGGGTGGGCGGGGAGCACGTGTAGACTTCGTGTCCCTTGTCATGGAGGCAGGTCCCCAGCTGCCTGGTTCTTCTGATGGCTACAGAGCAGGTGGTACTGACTCCATGTGCCACCTGGGAGCTGGGCATGGTGGTGCACGCCTGTAATCCCAGCACTCAGGAGGCTGAGGCAGGAGGATTGCTGTGAATTCAAGGGCAGTTTGGGCGACATAGTGAGACCTTATCTCCAAAGCAAAACAAATAACTTACTGCAGCATTACATTGTTCAGCATTATTTTATAGTGAGCTTTTCTTCCCCTCTCTCAACAAGTACGAATCTAAGAAGATTGAGGTTAATGGTTTTCTAAATTAGATCTTATTTTGAGTTTGTATTTGCTTAAAGAGACAATAACTTTACAGCCCTGTGTACACAGTCCTGAGATACACTCAGTGATCATTACTGTCTTCTTTTTTTTTTGTCTTTTTGAGACAGGGTCTCGCTATGCAGTTCAGGCTGGCCTTGAGCTCACTTTGTAGCCCATGCCGGTCTCGAACTCACAACAATCTCCTGCCTCAGCCTCCAGAGTGCTGGGATTACAGGTGTGCGCCCACGCCTGGCAATTACTGTCTTCTATATAGCATATGACGAAAAAGCCATTTCTCCCAAAGTGTTGAATGACATTAGGATTTAATGGTTAAATGAATGATGGTTTAAATTCTCACTTGACTGAGAAATATACATATGCATTTAACAGTGAATCACCTCACCACTTTTTTATTATTCACTTGAGATAGGGTCTCACTAAGTTGATAAGCCAGCCACACTGGACTTGAATTTGTGATCCTCCTGCCTCAGCCTTCCAGAGTGCTAGGATGACAGGTGTACACCACTGGTGTCCTCTTTTGCAAGATGAAAATGAACTGCTCATCCCACGTGCTCTTGTGAGGGGTAAATGAGCATCACGTGGGAGCCCCCACATACTGTGTGGTGGTGCTCGTCCAGCCCCAAGCACGGGCGCATAGACACAGGTCCCTGTTTCCACAGACAACTACCTCTCCACGGACGTGGGCTCCTGCACGCTGGTCTGTCCCCTGAACAACCAGGAGGTGACAGCGGAGGACGGAACTCAGCGCTGTGAGAAGTGTAGCAAGCCATGTGCCCGAGGTGCCCACCCTGCGCTCAGCCTCACCCTGCTGGTGTGGGGAGGGACCCCGGCGCCCAGGTCGGGCTGAGCCCCTGCCTCCTGCCCTGCAGTGTGCTACGGGCTGGGCATGGAGCATCTCCGGGCCACCAGGGCTGTCACCAGTGCCAACATCCAGGAGTTTGCTGGCTGCAAGAAGATCTTTGGGAGCCTGGCGTTCCTGCCGGAGAGCTTTGAGGGGTGAGAGTGGTCTGTGTAGGGCAGACTTAGCCTGAGGCCCCAGATGTGGCCACACGTTGCTGGGGCACCTGGGGACAGAGGTAGGGAGGGAAGGAAGGCAGCAGGGGGTAGATGGAGCCAGCCAGGCAGGGGCTCTGAGCAATGCCTCATCCTGGAACATGGGCTCGAGTAGAGATTGTACCACCCAGATAGAATCACGTCCCATTGAGTTCATTCATAGCCACTTCTCTCCTGGAAGCCTCCTACTGAAAAAGACCCAAGCAAATGTCAGTAGGTACATGGATAACTGAGTGGTACCATGGAATGCTCTGGGCTCGGGTGGTGGCACACACGCCTGTAATCACAGCACTCTGGGAGGCTGAGGCAGGAGGATCACAGAGTTCCAGGCCAGCCTGGGTTCCATAGCAAATTCAAGGCCAACCTGATGAATAGTGAGAATTTGTTTCAAAAATAAAGAAACAAAACTTGGTAATCCTCCGAGGCAGGCACTGAGCGCTTCTAATGTCTGTTTTTGCTCTCTGGCCGGCGTAGACCAGCGCCCCTATCCACTGTTGGTGATTTGGGCCAACTTCAGTCTTTGCTCGTACAAAAGTCCAGCCTTGAGCACACCTCTGGCAACACCCACTGCCTCTGGGCCACGTTCCTAGAAGTAAGATTTCGAGATCAGAGGACACAAGTGCTGCTTTCCCAGAGCCTGCCTAGCCGGGGCCAGCGCACAGCTTAGCCCAGTGGGTGAAGGGTTGAAGTGAAGGTGCTGGTGGGGTGTGGCTTGGGGGCGACGTGGCCCCCTAATTCCTCCTGGTCCTTCCAGGGACCCTGCCTCCAACACAGCACCTCTGCAACCCAAGCAACTCAGTGTGTTCCAGACGCTGGAGGAGATTACAGGTGGGTGCCGTCCTCCGCATCCTGCTCTTAGCAGCTGGGGCTTCCCCACCTGTCCCCGCACCCCTAGCCGTCCCCTCTGCCCACAGGTTACCTGTACATCTCGGCATGGCCAGAAACCATGCAGGACCTCAGTGTCTTCCAGAACCTGCGGGTCATCCGGGGGCGTGTTCTTCACAAGTGAGAGCCGGCAGATGGGGAGTGGGGGGAGCCTGTTCCCAGGGATGCCCTAGAGGGGGCAGGAGGTCTTGGCCAGGGTCACGCCCCAGAGCTGAGATGCTCTCCTCCACAGCGGTGCCTACTCGCTCACCCTGCAAGGGCTGGGCATCCGGTGGCTGGGGCTGCGTGCGCTGCGGGAGCTGGGCAGTGGGCTGGCCCTGGTCCACCGCAACGCCCACCTCTGCTTCGTGCACACGGTGCCCTGGGACCAGCTCTTCCGGAACCCACACCAGGCCCTGCTCCACAGTGGCAACCGGCCAGAGGCCGAGTGTGGTAAGATGGGGAGCTGTGGCCCTTAGGGCTGGGGCCATGGTTTCCAACTGAGTCCTGCCACACCACCTTGGCATCCTGCTCTCCCCTGCTCTTTGCTCCGTAGTCTCAGACTCTTCCCCTCCTGCATGGCCTGGCACCTGTCCCTGGGTTCTCGGGGGGCCAAGGGTCTCCTCTGAGAGTCCGGTGGGCCCCCTCCTCACTACAGCTGCAGAGCGCCAGGCCTGCGACCCGTTGTGTGCCCATGGCCAGTGCTGGGGGCCGGGCCCCACCCAGTGTGTCAACTGCAGCCAGTTCCTCCGGGGCCAGGAGTGCGTGGGGGAGTGCCACGTCCTACAGGGGTACGTGGGGCCACAGAGGGGTGGCAGAGGGGACACGGGTGTCCCCCAGGCTGCTCACTACCACCCCTTGTTTCAGGGTGCCCCGGGAGTATGTGAGTGACAGGCACTGTCTGCCATGCCACCCTGAGTGCCAGCCGCAGAATAGCTCTGTGACCTGCTTTGGATCGGTGAGGTGCTGGGCATCTCAGGCTGGGGGTGGGGTACACAGCGGGGGACCCCAGACCCTAGCGGGTTAGTGAGACGCTCAGACCCAGGTAGTGGGTGGGGAGGCTCAGAACCCAGATGTAGGGCCGCCCGTCAGGTGCGCTGGACCTGGGGCCCTCAGTGGTGTTGCACACCCAGGAGGCCTGTATCCTTCCTTTGTGTGGCTGTCCACAAATGTGACTTGGGTGTCTCAGGCTTTGTGAATTTAAGTCCAACCTGGGTTTCTGCTTTACGCGGTGAATGCTGTAGCCATCCCTGCCTGTTGGGTGTGGCGGGAAGGGAATTAAATAGGGCTTGGGCCCGGGGCCCGGGCACTGCACACGGCTTCCCACGTAATCACTGCTGTCTCTCCCTGTCATGCCTTGGCAGGTGCACGTCCCTCTTGGGCACTTCCAGTTCCCAGGTTAAAGACCCTGCTTGGGGTTGGCTTGAAGGATGGGTGCTGGGGGGTGCAGAGACTGAAGAGCAAGCTGCCCATCTCAGGAGCGGGGGACAGTGTGGAGGAGTGGTCCGGGGAGGACAAAGGGCACTAGGCCTGCTGGCAGGTTGTTGGTGCCTTCCCCTCACCCACCCCTCCTCCCCCAGGAGGCCGACCAGTGTGTGGCCTGTGCCCACTACAAGGACCCTCCCCTGTGCGTGGCCCGCTGCCCCAGCGGCGTGAAGCCTGACCTCTCCTACATGCCCATCTGGAAGTTCCCAGATGAGGAGGGCACCTGCCAGCCGTGTCCGATCAACTGCACCCATTCGTGAGTCCCAGGGAGGGGTGCTTTCCTGGAAGGAACCTTCTCAGGCTCTGACTGTTAGAGGGGAAAACTACTTTTGCTTTCCATTCCCTGAGACTTAATTGTTCTTTCTTTTTCTAATTAGAGAAAGTAACATGTTAAACATGTAAATTGCTGGGTGTGATGGTGCACACCTAAAGTCCCAGCACTCGGGCGAGTGGTCACTTGGAGCCTGAGGCTAGCCTGGGCTCGATAGTGAGTTCAAGGCCAACTACACAGTGAGACTCTGTCTCAAAAAACTGAACAAACAAAAAATTAAAATGACACACAAGGCTGGGCATGGGGGTGCACATCTATAATCCCAGCACTTGGGAGGCTGAGGCAGGAGGATCCCTGGGAGTTCAAGGCCAGCCTGAGCTCCATAGTGAGTTCATACTATATAGTGAGACCCTGTCTCCAAAAAAAAAAAATTGACACACAAAACATAAATTAATGTTGCTGCTTCTGTCTTACTGTTAATACTTTGGAATATTTTTCTTCCTTTTTAATTAATTAATTAATCTTGGTGATACTCAGGGTTAAGACTCAAGACCTTTGCAATGAGCTACATCCCTAGTCCTACTTTATTTTTTATTTTGAGATAGAGTCTTGCTAAATTCCACTGGTTGGACTCCAATTTGCCACCCCACTGCTTCAGCCTCCCAGAGCGCTGGGATTACAGACAGGTACCACCATGCCTGGATGCTTCTACTTTTCTTCCCCAGTTTACTGCAGTTCTGCTCCCCATTCGAGCACATCCTGTGCGTGTCTCCTAGGTTACTGGTGTTATCGATGAAGGGCATACTCTAAGAGACGGACTGTGAGGCCTTTGATGTCCTTTTACTAATGGATGGGTCCGTGCTAGAGTTCGAACCCAGGGCCTCACATGCAGAGCACATGCTCAACCCAAATGCACCCCAGGTTGCTTTACTCAGGACTCTTTTATGGAGGAAACAGCTGGTGCACCCACCAGGCCCCAGGGCTCTCGGGCCAGAGAGGGACCAGCCTTGGGTCCGGGAGCACCAGGACCTCCACTCGCGTCTGCCTTGTGCAAATGGCGATCTTCCCGGCTCACCCCGGTGGAGGGTGTGGCCACCAGTGCTGAAGCCACTGTTTCTCCTGCAGCTGCGTGGACCTGGACGACAGGGGCTGCCCGGCCGAGCAGAGAGCCAGGTGGGCCTGGTCCCCCAGAGGACCTGCAGGGAGCCCCCTCCTCACCATGATGGGCACTACCGCCGTGCTATGCATTCCTGCCCAGCCTCCCTTCTCCTGGCCTCCCCAGGTGGCTGGGGACCTACCCAGGGTGCAAGGGCAGGAGGAGCAGGGGAAGGGCAGGACCTGCCCCAGACGCTCACCAGAGGAGCTTGGTGGCTTTTGAGGGACCCGGGCCAATTTCAGCTCTCTGGATCTCCAGCCCGATGAAGCAAGAGTGTAGCCACTGAAGAAGGGGGGTCTTTTCTGTGATACTGGGACTGAACCCAGGGCCTTTGCACTGAGCTACAACCCCAGGTACCCTGCACCCCCTTTTAATTTTTGAGACAAGGCCTCAGTAAGTTGCTAAGTTTCTCAGGCTGGGCTCCGATTTTTAATCCTCCTGCCTCTCAGCCATGCCAGCTGGTGCTGGGGTGAGAGGCACGCACCACCACACCTGGCTGGATTGGTCCTTTCTTAACAGGATGGCAGAGGCTTGTGGAGCTGGTGGCTGTTGAGCCAGGCCTTGAAAGGGGCGCAGGCTCGTGTTGGAGAGCTGGGTGAGGGTTGGGGTCTAGGTTTGGGTGAAGGTCTGCTGGGGGCAGAGGAGGGAGCTGAGAAGCTGGAGCCCAGTCAGGGCTAGACCTGGGGAACAGAGGCCTTGAGCACTGGGCCCGCAGGGCGTGCCTATCTGGACAGTGGGGAGCCCTTAGAGGTCTGCTGTGTGCAGGGCCTGTGATGGGGGGCAAAGGTGAATACCCAGGGACAAGCTGAGTTGTGAAAGATGACCCACTTGGTGACTCTGGCTGGAGGGACCACGTGTGCAAGGGTAGAAGCAAGGGAGGTCCTGACAGGGTGCACAGCTGTGGCCTCACCCCAGGTGCAGCTCGAGCTTCTGGGTGGGTCTCTTAGACTATGCGTTGGAATCTGGACTTTGCTGTGGAGGCAATAGGGAGCCATGGTAGGTTTTAGAGCATGGAACAGAGAGAGGGTCAGAGCCTGTGGGTCTCTTTTCCCACTTCCTTTCCAAATGTCAGGGACCTTCTGTCTCTTCATGGGGACCCTTATAACACCTGCCACGGTCCGGCCCCCATCTCTGACCCTGGCCCCTGTCCCCAGCCCTGTGACATCCATCATCGCAGCCGTGGTGGGCATCCTGCTTTTCCTGGTCATGGGTGTGGTCGTCGGCTTCGTCATCAAGCGCAGGCGGCAGAAGATCCGGAAGTATACCATGCGGAGGCTGCTGCAAGAGACCGAGGTGAGACACCCTCACACCTCTGCGTGGACCCGGTCTGCAGCTGGCTGGGCACTGACCACCGCGCCCTCCCTGCAGCTGGTGGAGCCGCTCACGCCGAGCGGAGCCATGCCCAACCAGGCTCAGATGCGAATCCTGAAGGAGACAGAGCTGAGGAAGGTGAAGGTGCTTGGATCCGGAGCTTTTGGCACTGTCTACAAGGTCAGGGGTCTGGGGCGTGTGGGATTGGGTAGGGGAGGTGCTGTTTGGAGGGGCCTGGCCGTCCAGTGTCCCGGGCCGAGTGGCCTCCAGCTGGCAGGCAGATCCCATGCGCCCCTGGCTCACATCTCTTCCTCCTCAGGGCATCTGGATCCCCGATGGAGAGAACGTGAAAATCCCGGTGGCCATCAAAGTGTTGCGGGAAAACACGTCCCCCAAAGCCAACAAGGAAATCTTGGATGTAAGCCCCGCTGCCCTCCTCAGGGAGCCCCTGCTGCAGCCTCGGCTGTTCTCATGGCTGGGTTGTGCCCCCTGCTTCTGCTCAGCCTACCCCTGTCACCAGGAGGCCTACGTGATGGCTGGTGTGGGCTCCCCATATGTGTCCCGCCTGCTGGGTATCTGCCTGACATCCACGGTGCAGCTGGTGACACAGCTCATGCCCTATGGCTGCCTCCTGGACCACGTCCGGGAGCACCGAGGCCGCCTGGGCTCCCAGGACCTGCTCAACTGGTGTGTGCAGATTGCCAAGGTAGGCACCTCGGGGCCCGAGCCTCTTCGCACCAGGGCCGGGCGGACCTCTGCTGGGAAAGTGCCCGGGGCCCACACAGTACCTCCCCCCAGGGCATGAGCTACCTGGAGGACGTGCGCCTGGTACACAGGGACCTGGCTGCCCGGAATGTGCTGGTCAAGAGCCCCAACCACGTGAAGATCACAGACTTCGGGCTGGCGCGGCTGCTGGACATCGATGAGACGGAGTACCACGCAGACGGGGGCAAGGTCGGCGGCCAGAGCAGGGACGGCGGGCAGGCAGGGGGTGCAGCCCCAGGAGGCCTCTGGGAAGCGCCTGCTCCCCACGCCCATCTGGAGGTCTCTCCCTTCCCTCCCCCAGGTGCCCATCAAGTGGATGGCCCTGGAGTCCATCCTGCGCCGGCGCTTCACCCACCAGAGTGACGTGTGGAGCTACGGTGTGTGGGCTGGGGCCCGGCCGGGGAGCCAGGGTGGGGGCGAGGGCCGCCTGTGCCCACCCAGGGCCTGGGAGAGACTGGGTGGGTCTCCTCCCCCTCTCCCACCATGGTGCCAGGCTCCAGGCCCCGGGTGGAGCCCCTGGCTGTGTGCACCAAAGCACCCCCAGCTCCCCAGTTCTGACAACTGTCTCTGCCCTAGGGGTGACGGTGTGGGAGCTGATGACTTTTGGGGCCAAGCCCTACGATGGGATCCCAGCCCGTGAGATCCCCGACCTGCTGGAGAAAGGGGAGCGGCTGCCCCAGCCACCTATCTGCACCATTGATGTCTACATGATCATGGTCAAATGTGCGTGTGGTGGTGGGGCCACAGGGCCCCAGCGCGGGTTGTGAATGGGCCCAGGGCCACTGAGTGTATTTGAAGAAGCCTCATGTCCTTTTCACAGCAGAGACTGCATGATTAAAAATCAGGTAGACAAGCCAGGGGTGGAGTCAGGGGTGCACACCTGTAATCCTAGTGCTCAGGAGGCTGAGGCAGGAGGATTGAGGCGAGCCTGGGCTACATATTGAGACCCTGTCTCAATGGAGAAAAAGTCGTTCTGGCATGGAGCCTGGTCCTACTGCTTTGCCATGTGAGGGTTGTCTAGACCTGAGAGTGTGGCGGGCAGAGGCAGCTAGCACCTGAGCATCCCGGCTGAGGGTGCTGAGCCCCCTCCCACCCCAGGCTGGATGATCGACTCTGAGTGCCGGCCACGATTCCGGGAGCTGGTGTCTGAATTCTCTCGCATGGCCCGGGACCCCCAGCGTTTTGTGGTCATCCAGGTACCTGGCCTTCCCTCACTTCCTGTGGGGGGGACTCTGAGCGCCCCCAGGCCTGGGCTCCTCCTGCCCCCCAAGGGGCTGCCACTTCATCTCCTGCCTCCCTAGAATGAAGACCTGGGCCCTACCAGCCCCTTGGACAGCACCTTCTACCGCTCGCTGCTGGAGGAGGACGACATGGGAGACCTGGTGGATGCTGAGGAGTACCTGGTGCCCCAGCAGGGCTTCTTCTGCCCCGACTCTGGCACGGGCGCCCCGGGCACAGCCCACCGCAGGCACCGCAGCTCGTCCACCCGGGTCAGTGCTGGGCCCCAGGCTGGCTGTTGGTGCACTCACCCCGTGCACTGGGGGCCCTGTCTCTTGACGTTTCCTAACCAGGCTTCTCATGGAGCCCCCATGAGCCCACCTTCTCTGCCATGACTGTAATGGTGACCCCCGAAGGTGACCCTGTGTCTCTCCCGGGGAACCTCCTTAGGTTCGCGGGTGGCCCTGTGATGATCCTGCACATTTTTCTCTTCTGCCCCCAGAGTGGTGGTGGGGAACTGACCCTGGGGCTGGAGCCCCCCGAAGAGAAGCCCCCCCAGTCCCCACTGGCTCCCTCAGAAGGGGCCAGCTCCGACGTGTTCGAGGGCGACCCGGGAACGGGGGCAGCCAAGGGGCTGCAGAGCCTCCCTCCACATGACCCCAGCCCCCTGCAGCGGTACAGTGAGGACCCCACGGTTCCCCTGGCTCCGGAGACTGACGGCTATGTTCCCCCACTGACCTGCAGCCCCCAGCCTGGTATGGAGTCCCGGCTCTGCTGAGATGGAAATGGGGAGGTGGGACCTCACTTAGGCCGGGAGACTCCCTGCTTCCTCTCCTTAACGATCCTCTTTGCCCTTTCAGAATATGTCAACCAGCCAGAGGTCCAGCCGCAGCCCCCCTCGCCCCTAGAGGGGTCTTTGTCCCCTGTCCGGCCTGCCGGTGCCACTCTGGAAAGGCCCAAGACTCTCTCCCCTGGGAAGAACGGGGTTGTCAAGGACGTTTTTGCCTTTGGGGGTGCTGTGGAAAACCCCGAGTACTTGGCACCCCGGGGAGGCACCCAGCCCCACCCTCTGCCCGCCTTCAGCCCGGCCTTTGACAACCTCTATTACTGGGACCAGGACCCGCCAGAGCAGGGATCTCCACCCAGCACCTTTGAAGGGACCCCGACAGCAGAGAACCCTGAGTACTTGGGCCTGGATGTGCCTGTGTGAGCCAGGAGGCCCATGTGCCAGGAGCCACGCTAAGGAACCTGGCTTTTGCTTGGATTCCTGGGCACTGAGCCAGGCAGCCCTGGCCTGGCCGCAAGAGCGGTGGCCCCAAGTGGTCTCTGGATTTGTAGCCTGCCGGACTTGGAGCTGCTGGTGGCTGCCACAGCCGCAACGTCCTCACCCTGCCTGGCCCTCTTCCAGATGCTTGGTCTGAACTGAGAAGCTGAGCCCAGGGAGGCGGCGGCCCTGCGGGAGTACCTGAGAACAAGGGTGGCCGCTGGGAGCCTGTCCCTGAAACTCGTGCCAGCCCCGAGAGGAAGGCGCCAGCACCCTGACCCATCCCTGTACAGAGTGCTTTTTTGTTTTGTTTTTACTTGTTTTTTTAAAGATGAAATGAGGACCCTGAGGAGGAGTGGGAGCTGTGTGAACCGGGGTGCCCCGGGCTGGGAGGGACACCCTCTGTACACCCACTTCTGCGTTTGCAGGCACGCTGTGAAAACAGCCGTGCCCAGCCTCTGGGGTAGCATGGTGCCAGACCCCGGCACACCTTTCCCACAGCACTCTTCTGGAGCGGCACCTGGGGTCTCCCTGGAGTCTGAGCCCGAAAGCCGGCCTCCCATCCTGGAAACTTGGGACTCTCGAGTGAGAGCCCACAGCCAGCTGTCACTCGTGCTTGGTCACTCGTCCCAAAGCACACCCCCGAATGGGGTCACTTCCTCCAGGTGGGGAAGGGAGAATGGGAGGCAGTGTCTGTGTGACTCACTTCCCTGGCCTTGCCAGGAGGAGCTGTCCACCCACCAGGCAGCATGGAGGCCGGGCTGACCTCAGTGCCCCCTGCCCCCAGGCTGGCCACGTAAACACACAGCACTCGGCCAGAGTGTTTGGAGTGCCTCTTTATTCCAACAGCTGACAAGGCCCAGAGCTCGGGGGATGTGAGTTACGTCCACTGTGGGCTCTGACAAGTACTTCCAAACGCTGGCACAGGGCTTGGCCTTCCTCAGACACTGAGCCCAGGAAGGGGGCATGAGCTGGCTGTGGGGGGTCCACCAATAGCACCGTTCCTACCCTCCTGGCCCCCAAAGCTAAGCTCCTCTTCCTGTCTCTGCTCAAAAGGGCCAAGTGGAGGCCAGGGTCCCTTAGCTGCCCAGAGCTAAGTGAGGGGGAAAGGCAAGCAGGGGGCTCCCAGCAGGACCTGGGGAAACCCTGGCACGGCCTGGAACCTGCAGCAGTCACAGGATGGTGCAGGGAGGGCGGCTGTTGGTGATCTTCTCCAGGGGTTCTCCGTTACTGGCTCTGCGGATGGCCTCAATGAGCTGGATGGAGGACAGAGTTGCTCAGAGGGGTGGCACACCGCCAGGGTGGGCCCCCCGCCTGTGCTGAGTACTCACATCTCGCTCGTAGGGGAAGCCCCCGTTCTCCAGCTTGGAGAACACCAGCTGTCCGTTGATCTCAATCTCAAAGGCCCCTGGTGGGAATAGATGTGTGAGTGGGTGGCGCCACGGAGGCCAAGGCCCAACTCAGGGGACACCCTCCAAACGGGGTCCTCTGGAGCAGCATCAGAGACGAAAGGTCACCTGCAGGTCAACTCCAAAGTACCTGCAGGACCCGTGTTTTCAGGTCACCTGCAGGTCAACTCCAAAGTACCTGCAGGACCCCTGTTTTCATGCTCTCAATGAAGGGCTCCTCTCCAAACCTGCGCTAGTGCCAAGAAATTTTTCTTTTTCTTTTTTTTTGGTCTGTTTGAGGTAGGGTCTTGCTATGCAATTTAGGCTGGCCTTGAGTTCACTTTGTAGCTCAGGCTGGTCTCAAATTTGCAACAATCCTCCTGCCTTAGCCTCCCAAGTGCTGGGATTACAGGCATGCACCACCACGTTTGGCTTCTTTTTTTTGAGACAAGGTCTGGCTATGTAGTTCAAGCTGGCCTCTAACTCAGAGATCCTCCTACCTCAGCCTCAGTGTTGGGATCCATGCCTGGCTATTGCCAACAGCTTTCTCCCCCTAGGCCTCGTCTGGTCCCCTCACCTAGGGAAGGGGACTCGCGTTAGGTTTTTACTGCGTGCCAAACGCTGCTGTGCGCTTGACCAAAGCAGCCTGCGTCCCCGCTAGAGCTGCAGCGCCGGGGTTCTGGACACAGGCTGACTGCTGGCGATCGGGGCCTCACCCGTGCCCCCGAGACGCGACTCAATCTCGATGCCCGGGTACTGCTCCTTAACGGCGCTCGCCAGCTCCAGGTAGGTGGCCTCGAAGCCGCAGGGCTCGCTAGGGAAGAAACGCAGGTGGGTTAGGGTTTCAGGGAGAGAGTCCATCCCTCCCGGGACACGCGGGGACCCGCCGGCGGCAACCGCTCACCAGTACTCCACCACGATGCGGACCCCGCTGCCCGCTTCCAGCTCCCCGGGAGGGGGCGCCACGGACAGCTCCCCGGGATCCCCGCTCATCGCTGCCGGCTGCGCACGGTTACCACTTCCGGGTGTGACGTCACGCCGCTGGCACGTGACGGGCGGGGCCGACCGCGCATTGCGTCCCGCGCGCCCCCTGCAGGCCGATGTCAGTGGTGCGTTCAGACGTGGTCCAGAGACCGCGAGCGTTAATCATCCCCCACCCTCCCCCTCCCACCCCCTCCGACCACAGGGCCTCGCCTATGCTGAGGAGCCCTCTCGGACTGCAAAGCGCTTTGCAGTCTACTAAAGATGGGCAGAGCAGGTTGGGTGATGGGCCCGTTGGCTGAGAGTTTGCCGTCTCACATGCGGATTAAATTTTATTTAGAATTTTACTTTATAGTTTACTAATTAATTTATTTATTTTGGTGCTGGAGATTAAATCCAGGGGTGCTCTGTCACTGATCTAAGTACTTACTTTTTAATTTAGAGACAGGTTCTTGATAAGTTGCCCAGGCAGGCCTGGAACTTGGCAATCCTCCTGCCTCAGCCTCCTGGAATACTTGGAATCACAGGTGTGCACCACAGTTTAAACTACTCCATAGTTATGCACTAAAATTCTAATTCCCAAGTGCTGAACTGTGCCTTTTCCAGTCTTTTCAACTGCCTCTTCCCTGTGCTGGGGAACTTCAGACTTTGGGGTACAGGGCAAGGGCATCTCCCCAGGCTTCCTGCCCCTGTACACCCCGCCACCTCCCAGCATCATTAGTGTGGTTTTGCAACTCTGGAGGGTAGTGGCCCTCCCTGCCTAGGGGCCCACTGCAGTACCCTGACAGGCCACTGCTGGACATCCCTCTAGCCGTTCTTTCCTTTTAAACAATGCAGCGATTTGTAGTTGTGCAATCCGCACCACAATCCAGTTAAGACATTTCTATGATCTAAAAGGTAAGGCCCCTGTGGGCTGCCTGCAGGCAGCCCGGCCCCGGCCCCAGCTCCAGCCTCGGGCAACTTCCCATCCCCCCAAACCACCTCTTCTGGACAGGTCCACAAGTGGAATTGCGCCAGGCAGGGCCTTCCGCTTCCTGCTTCCCTGGCTCAGTGTAATGATTTTCTGAGGAGCCCCAACCTACAGGCAGTAGTCCCTTTTTATTGCTGAGTAGTATTCTGTTGCAGGGATTGGCACGCTTTGTTTATCTGCTCATCAGGTGGTGGACGCTATTGTTGAAATCCTGCTGCTGTGACCGTTGTGCTGTCTGTGACCCTCCTGCAGGTGTCCGCGTGTGGATGAATGTCTCCTTCCTTTGGGGTGGACTCAAAGGAGTAGTTCGGGCTTCTATGGAACATTTAGATTGAACCTTTTAAGAAATTAACTGACTGTTTTGCAAAGTGACTGTACTGTTGCTTTTGTTTTTGGTCTCTTTGAGACAGGGTCTCACTACGCATTTCAGGCTGGCCTTTAGCTCATTTTGTAGCCCAGGCTGGTTGTGAACTCGCAACAATCCTCCTGTCTCAGCCTCCCAAGTGCTGGGATTACAGGCGTGTGCACCAGGCCCAGCTGTACCATTTTCCACTCCCACCAGGAACGCTATCTGAGGGTTTTGTCTCCACATCCTCACCAATCTTTGCCTCTGCCTCTGTCTCTCTCTGGAGATTGAACCCAAGACCTTCCCCTTGGGATTATGTCCCCAGTCCTTTTTTATTTTTGAGACCAGGTCATTTTCTTCTTCTTTTTTTTTTTTTTTTTTTGGTACGGGGAATTGAACTCAGGACCTTGCACTTGCCAGGCAGGTGCTTGTGCAATGAACTATATCCCCGGCCCTGAGACCAGGTCTTGCGAAATTGGCCAGACTGGGCCTGAGCTTGGGCTCTTCCTGCCTCTGCCCCCCATAGTGCTGTATTGTGGGTGTGTGCCACCACACCTGTGTCCCAGCTACTCAAGTGTCTCCTGAGTTAGAGATCACCTGGACACTTAGAAAGATTCTCTCTCAAAAATGATAAAAGACAGGGATGGGGCCGTAGCTCAGGGGTAAGCACTTAGCTGGAATGCATGAATTCCATCTCTAGTACTGCGAACAAAAGAAAACCACAATAAAAATAAGTCAATCTGTTGTTTCTCCCATCAAATTGTCTTGGGACCTTTGTAAAAAATGCACTGCCTGGAAACGCAAGGGCTTACATTTGACTTCTCAGTTCTGTTCCATTCGTCTACACGGACGGTTCCTGACTGACAGCGGTTTCATGTATGATTCTTCACGTTCACTGTGCTGTGAATGCCATAAGGACCCAGTAGAGACTGGTAGTGAGGTGTTTTGTTCCAGTCCTGAGCGCTCAGCCTGGGGGAATTCCACCACTGAGCTACATCCCCAGCCTTTCTACATTTTTACTTTGAGACCAGGTCTTGTTCAGCAGCCTGGACGGCCTTGTACTTTGAGCGCTCAGCCTCCGGAGTGGCTGAGAACACAGGTGTGCACAGTTTACCTGGCCAGATGAGGTCTGTATTAGATGCAATCTCAACTGACAACGGGCTATTGAGTCATAACCCCATGATAAGTCAAGAAGCATCTGCAAATCTATTCTTTTTATTGCTTCTTTAATGAACAAATTCAGATATAATTTATACAGTTAAAATTCATGCTGCATGGCTGTAACTCCCAGCACTCAGGAGGCTGAGGCAGGTGGATTGTGAGTTCAAGGACAGGCTGGGCTCTATGCTGTGTAGAAGACTGGCCTGGACTATAGAATGAGGTCCCGTTTCCAAACAAAAACAAAACCCAAAGCATCTTTCATGGACCCTTCTGTGAGTCCTGACACACCCAGTCAGTTGTGTGGCAACCTTGGTACCCAAGACAGAGTAGCCCTGTGACCCTTCCCACAAATCCCTGTGCCCCTTCTGCCAACTCCTCTCCTTCCCAGCCCCAGATCTGTGGGTCTTTTTATTGTTGTTGTAGTTGTTTTGTTTTTGTTTTTTGAGGCAAGATCTCACTATGTAGCCCATGCTGGCCTAGAACTCATGGTGATCTTCCTGCCTCAGCCTCCTGAGTGCTGGGATGACAGGTGTACCGGAACCATATCTAGATCTACTTTCTGTCCTTCCAGATCCTCCCCTCCAGAAAGCCACAGAGACAGAATCCTCCAGTGCTCAGCTCTGGGCGGGTTTCCCTTTCCAGCCCCACCCCGTGCAGCCTCCCAATCTTTTCAAAGTGCAGAGGAGCCCCCTGCCTCTGCCCCCACTCCTGCCAGTCTGGATGAACAGGACAGATGGCTGTGGAGAGGCTCGCCGAACAGCTACCTGAGGGCTTGTCAACAGCACGAATTCCTGCAGCTCTGGCCCAGACGGATTTGGCGCCAGGAGGGGCCCAGGGAGCTGTTTTTCATACAAGCCCTGGGGACTTGGAGGCAAGAGGTCCCCAGCCACCTTTTCAGAAGTTGGCTTTCTGCACACCTCCCACACCTGCTCAGGGCACTTGTGTGGCCTCGGTCCCTGCCTCACCTCACCCCACTCTGCCTCTGCCAACCGCGGCCCCTCCTGTGGCCGTGGGCACTTGTCCCCATCATGGGAGCTGAGTTCCTCAGTTCCTGATCTGTGACCCCAGCCCCCTCGGCACAACAGCCAGTGCCTTTCCACAGAAAGGTCCTCTTGAGTTCCACGCGAGTCACTCTCCTCAGGGCTGTCACCTGTCCTGCCTTACTCGCGTGACTCTGGTAACGTCAGTGGCCCTGGCTGGGTGCAGGAGGCAAAGGGTGAGGCTGTTTTTGTTGCTGATCTCTGTATCGCTGGCACCAAGCGCAGGGTTGCCACACGGCAGGAACGGAACCAACAGGTGCTTCCGTGAATGTGTGCATTGTCTGCCTGTCCCTGCCCTGTCTGCTGTGTGGCGCAGGTGACTTCCCCTCCCATCTCTTTGCTTTGGCCCAGCTTGTCCTGGGTTTCCAGGGAGACTTCAGCTTGGGGAAAGTTTCACTGGAGCCACACTTCTCGCCCTCCCCCACCTCCCCCTCCTCTGTGCAGTTTGTTTTCCTAACTGTGTGCACCTTCCTCGGGGAGGTGGCTGCTGCCTTTGATCTCGGTCTTTCAGCCCCGTTCTCATGTCGTGTTTCCCAAAGGCGGAAAGACGAAGCCAGGGCACCCCCTCTTCGGGGATCCCCTATAGCTCTGTGCCCAGAGCCTTGTCCAACCCTGCCCAACCCCTCGACTTTAGAGGGGCAGGTGCGACCGTATTTTGCTCAGCAGGCAGGGAGGGCATCCCTGGGTGCCTCTGAGGGGCCGGGGTACAACCTGGGTAGCCAGACTGTGACAGGAGGTCAAGGGGCAGAACAGGTGGCTGGGTACTTTTCTGGTTGGACACTTCTGGTTTCGCAGCGAGCCCTTTGCCCTAGGGGCGGCATTCGGAGTTGCAGACCCGGCCCCTTGGCTTGGCCAGTGAACTTGGCAGCGCTGGGCGGGGCGTGAGGAAGAATGGGCGGGGCTAGCGGAGGACGGGCAGGGCCACGTCCTGGTCTTCCCGCTCCGGGCCCGCCCCTCCCCAGGTACCTGCTGCGGGGGGGGCTCCGGTGGGCGTGGTCTCCCATCGTCCCCGCCCATCTCGCGCTCCTCCCTGCACCGCTCGGCCTCGCCCCCACCTGCCCAGGATAATTTTAGTTTCCTTGGGCTTGGAATCTGGTCGCGCTGGGTTCGTACCTCCTCCCGGCTTTCGGGTCCAGAGTGGGGCTGCCCTCCTCCCACCTGTAGAGAAGCGGGAGAGGATCACAGAGCCAGACGTAGTCCTACTGCTCCTGTGGACTCCTCCAGGTAAGCATGGAGATCGTCTCCACCGCCGCTGCCTCCACCCCGCCGCCCGGGCCCCGGCGGAGGTGTCGCGGGCCAGGCTATGGGGGAGGGACTACAGGCGATCGCCAGGTTCCCCCTTCCCGCTTGGTGTTGCCAGGGGCAGGAAGCTAAAGGCCTACCTCTTCCTCCTGCCAGGTGTGCTGCCGCCTGGTCCAGGTGGGGTCCGGGGCCTGCGCTCCACGTTGGGGGTGCGGGACAGGTGCTGTCTCTATGGAAGGAGCCGGGCTCTCGTGTGTTCAGGCGGCCTCTGGCTTCCCCCCTCCAGTCCCATTCTCTCCCCCCCCAGGGTCCCCAGAGTCGTCTCCTGCCTCTCCACCCTCTCCTGCCATCCACAGCTACGGGATTAACCAGTGGGGACAGTTGAGGGATCCGAGCTGCCCCCCACTCCCGGAGCTGGAAAGGGTCGTTCAGCCCAGTTACCCCAACTTGGGTGCCCCAGTGGAGGACCCCTCCTTGCTGAGGCCCAGGTCCCCCTCGTCAGGGAGGTGGGAAAATGGGTGCTGGGGTGGGGTCCTCCGCAGGATCTGGGACAGTGAGTGGCAGGCAGGTGGCCTGTCTCGTCGAGGCCAGGGAAGGTCTGCAGGCTGCGCCGGGTTCCCCGGGGCGGGCTGGGGACTGAGAATGCGCTCGGGCTTGGTCAAGTGCCCACACTCCTCTGCCCCCCACAAACACCCTGGGGGGCGCCTAGGCTGGACTCTGCTCTTCCCTCTACCCCTGATGTCCTGCTAGGTGGGGGCCCTCCCCGAGGCAAAACAATGATTAACCCCACTGGGGAGAGTCCAGCATTCTTCCCAAATTAAACCGTAAAAACACTGTCCCACTTCTCCCATTGGGTGTCTTTTTCCAGGCAGAGGGAGTAGGCGGGACTTCGGTGCCCTGGGCCCTCCCCCAACTCTGGGTCACCTCGGGGTTCCCCACCTCCTCACCTGAGCCCTGCACCCCTAAAGGTTAGGCCCCTCCCCCACCATGAACGCTGGTGAGGACAAAGCAGGGTCCCTGCAGTCCAGGTCCCCTGGGCCCGCCCCGCCCTGACCCCACACTGGAAGCCTGGAAGGTGGCCTTGTTTTGCATTGGCCTTGTTTTGCATTGGCCTCAAACACTGCCCGCCACCGCCCTTGGGGCAACCAGGTGAGGGCGATTCAGGAAGTAAACAAGCAGGGAGTGGGGGAAGGAGGGTGAGGCCGGCGGGAAGCCAGGGCTGTAGTTGTGCTGTTGGGGGGGCTGGTTGACTGGGGGCTGTGACTTCGGCTCACCCACTTCCCCCTCTGCTTTCAGTGCTCCCCATCCGTGATCCTGGCGGCCCGGCGGGCCCTGCTTCCCTTCCCTACTCCTCCCTGAAAGGAGAGGAGCAGGTGACTTGGGTGGTGGGTGTGTCCCCCCTTCCTGGAGGGACCTGAGGTCCTGCCTGCCTCTGCTCAGGGGTGTTTTGCCCCCCTGTCTGTGTCCTCGGGTGTTTGACTTTCCAGTCCTGCTCTGCTGGTCCGTCTGGCCAGAACAGCCACAGAGCAACTCCATCCCAGGACAGACAGACTGAGCGAGTCCTGGGCCGAGGCCGTGGCAGCAGCAGAGGGAGCCAGCTAGGGCCCAGACTCAGGGTCCGGTGCTGCATGGGGGTGGGGGATGGACAGAAAGGTCGGCTTCACTCTGTGGAGGCTGCTATCCGGGCCAGGCTGTCCTTGCGCCTTCCCAGGGCTGATGGTCCTGACTGCGTACTGGATGCATAGGGGCTTGGGAAGGAATGGCCTACAGCCTGGAGCTAGACAGAGGTGGGGAGAGGTTGTTTGTGTTTCTCCTAAGCCAGGAAGCCCGGGATGAGTCAAAGTTGAATGGAGCGCCCCGGGCAATGCTGCCCTGCCCCTCCCACACTTACCTGTCCCCTCACTACAGGGCCAGATGCCTGCCCTGTCCTGGCAAGGGGATCCCGGGTGCCCCTGCTGGCCTGGAGGCCCTGTCAGAGTGGGAGCAGGCCGGTGCTGAGGTGGGCACCACCTCCGGTCCTCCCAGGTCTCTGCTAAGCCTGTGGACTGCTTGGCCCCTGGGGGGGAGGAGCCTGTGCTGCTGCGCATCCTGGTCCTTACTTGCGCTGGGCATCCATGGGCTTGTGGGCGCTAAGACATGGGTGAGACTGGCCCTGCCTGGGGCAGCGCTTACCCTCAGGCCGTGGGTAGATGAGACTGGTGCACAGCCATCCAGTCTGAACCCAGGAAGGCTTCTTGGAGGTGGCCCTCACCCTGGCACTTCAAAGGGCTGGGCAAGATCACAGGGCTGGGGAGGGCACACAGGCTTAGGCCTTCACCCCTGCCCTCCTGGTCATTGCCCTTCCCCCCTGCCCACAACCCTGCCCTCGGAACCACTCACTGCTTGGCTGCATGGTGCCACAACAGGCTTGGCGACTGGGGCTGGCAGGGGAACACTGGGGCACACTGGGGCAGTGGCCAGCGCAGCGGGCATCCTGCAGTGGGAGGCAAGGTTGGCCTTGGCCTGACCTGAGAGCCAAGCCCAGGGTGAGAGTCACAGGGCCCGAGGCTGTGCCGTTCTCCCGAGCAGCCCTGGCTCAAGACGAGCCCTGCGAGCAGAGTCCAAACACCAGAATCACCGGTCCGGTTGCTGTGGGCACAAGGGCTTCCCAGGGCATCAGTGTCCCCTTTCGTAAGAAGGGGCTCATTCTGTCCTCCTAGGACTCAAGATTGCCGGGAGGGGCGGAGAGCAAGAGCCTGGTATGGTGCAGCAGACACCTGGCATCCCAGCCCTCTGGGAGGCTGAGGCAAGGGGATTACAAGTTCTAGGCCAGCCTGGACAATTTAGCAATTCAGTGAGACCCTGTCTCAAAATTTTAAAAAATGGGCTGGGGGTGCTGCTCAGTGCAACAGTCCCGGGCTCAGTCCTCGTTATCATGAAGGAAAAAAAGAGGGGAGCAAAAACAGCCCTTGGGGGCACCATGGCGGCTGTGTGGGCCAGAGGTTCCCAGGGTGAGGACTTCCTCTTCCTTCCCCAGATGTCATGGAGCCAGACCTGTCTCTACCACATCCCAGCAGCCCTACAGAAGACCCGTGCCCAGCCCCTGGGACCCCGCCTGGGACCCCCCCACCCCCTGATGCCCCTCTGCCCAGGGAGGCCACGCGGTCCCAACCTCTGCCCATCCCAGCCAGCAGGTGCCGTGGGGTGAGGGGGTGAGGGGGTGGAGAGGGACTGGTGTTGGCACTGGCTGACGGAGCCCCCTCCTCCCTGCCCAGGAAGCTTCCTGAGGAGGAGCGCCAGGCCACCTCGCTGCCCTCCATCCCCAACCCCTTCCCTGAGCTCTGCAGCCCCCCCTCGCACACCCCCATCCTTGGGGGGCCCTCCAGTGCCCGGGGACTGCTACCCCGAGATGCCAGCCGCTCCCACGTGAGTTGTCCCAGGGGAGGGAAGGGGGTGCGGTCCATCAGTGCCTCTGGGGTGCAGGTGTGAACCTGGTGGTTGGTGGGGAAGACTGCCCTGGCCCCCTCAGATGCCCGCCTGTTCCGCTCCTGAGTGCAGGTGGTGAAGGTGTACAGCGAGGATGGGGCCTGCCGCTCGGTGGAGGTGGCCGCGGGTGCCACGGCACGCCACGTGTGTGAGATGCTGGTGCACTGCGCGCAGGCCCTGAGCGACGAGAACTGGGGGCTGGTGGAGTGCCACCCCCACCTGGCCTTGGGTAAGAGGGGACATGGGGAGCTGTGGGAGGTGGTGGGGGTGGAGGCCACTGCACTGCCTGCCACCAGCCCTGGCCCTGTGCCCTGACCCCAGAGCGTGGCGTGGAGGACCACGAGTCAGTGGTGGACGTGCAGGCAACCTGGCCGGTGGGCGGAGACAGCCGCTTCGTCTTCCGGAAGAACTTCGCCAAGTACGAGCTGTTCAAGGGCTCCCCGGTGAGTGTGCAGTGGGCCAGGTGCCCTGAGCCCACTCCCCAGCGCTGGAGCCCTGACCTCTGTCCCGTCTCCCCAGCACTCCCTGTTCCCGGAAAGGATGGTCTCCAGCTGCCTCGATGCGCACACTGGCATGTCCCATGAAGACCTCATCGAGGTGAGGGGATCCCTGGCACATGTCCGACTCCCTAGAGTCCCACTTGCTTCTCTGCCCCAAGCTCGGTATTTTCCCTGACTGGACAAGTCAGGTACAGGCTGGAGCCTCAGTTTTTTGCCTATGAAATGGGGACAAGCAGGATGTAGTGGTGTACGCACGCCTACAATCCCAGCACTCTGGGAGGCCAAGGCAGGAGGATTGAAGAGTTCTACCCCAGACTATGCAATTTAGCAACTCAGTGAGACCCTATGTCAAAATAAAAGATTTTAAAAGGGGCTGGGGGGGGGGTGTAGCTTGGTGTGCTCTCAGTTCAGTCCCCAGTACTGGAAAAAAATGGGGGACAGCAGCGCTGGTGGGGCAGCGCCTGCCAAAGGCCTGGCAGGGGCTTGGAACAGGTAGGCCCTCACTTCCTGCCCCCCGCCTGCCTTAGAACTTCCTGAACGCTGGCAGCTTCCCCGAGATCCAGGGCTTCCTGCAGCTGCGAGGCTCTGGCCGCAAGCTTTGGAAATGCTGCTTCTGCTTCCTGCGTCGCTCTGGCCTCTACCTCTCCACCAAGGGCACCTCAAAGGTGAGGTCCTGAGGTACCAGCGCCGTCCTTGCTGGAACTCTGGACCTTGACTCGGGGTGACTGGGAAAGGCAGGTGGTCTGTCTCCTTTTGGTTCCAGTCAGGCTTCCTCACTTGCTGTGTGACCTTGGGGCCTTCTGGCCCCTCTCTGGTCCTGAGGTCTCCCTTGGCTTGAGAGCAGGAGTGGGAGGGTAGGGTCTCCCTGTCCCAAGTCCCTCACACTCATGCCGCTCAGGACCCAAGGCACCTGCAGTACGTGGCAGATGTGAATGAGTCCAACGTGTATGTGGTGACGCAGGGCCGCAAGCTGTACGGGCTTCCCACAGACTTCGGCTTTTGTGTCAAGGTGAGGACCTGGACCCTGCCCGGCCTGTGGGGAGAGGGGGCCAAAATCCAACCCAGGGCTTTGGGCTGCACCTGGGTGCCGTGCACTTCTGCCCGCATACGTCCTGTGCTGTGGGAAACTCCTGGGTCTTCATGCCCCATGGGGCGGGGCGGGACAGACACCTTCCTCGGGTAGGCGTCCATGGGACTGTGCCCTCCCGCCAGCCCAACAAGCTCCGGAACGGCCACAGGGGTCTCCGCATCTTCTGCAGCGAGGACGAGCAGAGCCGCACCTGTTGGCTGGCCGCCTTCCGCCTCTTCAAGGTGAGGCCTGGGGTCTCCAGCATGAGAGGCCACAGGGCTGCCACACCTGAGTCTCCTGATGAGGGCATCCCAGCTGCAGCCCTGGAGTCTCTGAGAAGAGACTCAGAAGCTCGTAGCCGTGGGCAGAGGGCCTTGCTCCTGGGGAGCCCTGGCCTCAGAGATGTCACAGCCCAGCTCTCAGGTGACCCCTGACCCCTTCTTCCCCTGCCCGTAGTACGGGGTACAGCTGTATAAGAATTACCAGCAGGCCCAGTCTCGATACCTGCGCCCATCCTTCCTGGGCTCCCAACCTTTGGTGAGTATCCAGGGACTTGGGAGTGTGGGCACCCCAGCCCCGGCCCAGGGCCACTTTCTGATCCTTGTCCCCCCCACCCCCCCACCTCCAGAGGAGCGTCTCAGATAACACCCTGGTGGCCATGGACTTCTCAGGCCATGCTGGGCGCGTCATCGAAAACCCCCGGGAGGCTCTGAGTGCTGCCCTGGAGGAGGCCCAGGCCTGGAGGGTGAGGGGCTGCACCCCGCTGCGTGTCCCTGAATGGGTTTCTGTGCAGTGGGAGGGGAAATGGGGGACACCAGGAAGCACCCCCAAGCATGTCCTGACTTCCTGTGCCCCAATTCCGCAGAGAAAGACAAACCACCGCCTCAGCCTGCCCACCCCTTCCTCGGGCTCCAGCCTCAGTGCAGGTAGGTGACCAACCAGGGTCCCCAGGGTGGTGGCTGCCTCAGTTTCCCTGAGCATTCCTGCCAAGTGTGCAGTCTCCAAGTGACAGTCTGTCCACTTTCCCTCACCCCAGCCATCCACCGCACCCAGCTGTGGTTCCATGGACGCATTTCCCGCGAGGAGAGCCAGCGGCTCATCGGGCAGCAGGGCTTGGTGGACGGGTAAGGGGCAGGCTGGGTGGGCATAGGGCTGTGACGGAGATGCCCTGGGGTGAGCTGGTGTCACTGGCCAGTGTAGGTTCCTGGCTGCATGTCAGATGAAAACCAGACACCGGCTGGTTCTTTTTTTGTTTTTTTGTTTGTTTGTTTGTTTTGTTTGTTTTGTTTTTTGGCGGTACTGGGGATCAAACTCAGGACCCTGAGCTTGCTAGCAGGCGCTTATTCCACTGAGCTATATCCCCAGCCCCACCGGCTGGTTCTTGAGCCCGAGGACGACCAGTACCACTGTCCACTGTCCTGTTCAGGGCCTGCTAAAGGACAGAGTCCCCCTACTGGCCACCAAGGTATCACCAATTGGCCGTGGGTGCCTTGGCACCGTTTGTGTAGCAATCAGGAATGAGCGGTGTGTAGCTCTCATGTTACCGCCCTGGGCTTCGGATGGTGCGAGCATCGGCTCTTTGCATGTCAGCTCCATGCCGTCATCCACCCCCTTTGCCGGCAGCCTGTTCCTGGTCCGGGAGAGCCAGAGGAACCCACAGGGCTTTGTCCTGTCCTTGTGCCACCTGCAGAAGGTCAAGCACTACCTCATCCTGCCGGTGAGCGAGCGGCTGGCCCTTCCCCACACGCCCCAGTTCTCTGAAGCTGGGACGGAGGATTCCTAGCAGCGGGGCCTCCCCCACCACCAACAAGAAGTTCCCCAGCCCCCTTCGTGTCCCTCTGACCTCCGCCCCTCTGCAGAGCGAGGGCGAAGGCTGCCTGTACTTCAGCATGGACGACGGCCAGACACGCTTTACGGACCTGCTGCAGCTCGTGGAGTTTCACCAGCTGAACCGAGGCATCCTGCCCTGCCTGCTGCGCCACTGCTGTACCCGCGTGGCCCTCTGACGGCCACACGCGCCGTCCTGGCGGTGTCAGGCTCCCCAGTGCTGCCCTGAGTGGATGAGCGTGCAGAGGGTGGGTTAGGGTGTGAAATGATGGAGGGGCCCTCACTCCAGTGTTCTCCTCTGCTCCACTGTCTCTTGCCTGCAGAAAGCACCCCGTTCAAGGAAGGCCTGAGTGTCCTTGTCCCCACCAAAGTGCCCAGAAGGGCAGGCCCGGTGGTCCCAGGTCCTGCACCCCTGTACAGACTGCGAGGCCAGTGATCTGCTTTTATACCTGTGACAAAACAATAAAGATTATTTTTTGATACTCCCATGAGTTCTGGCTGGCAAGACCTGGCTACTAGTGACAGGAAGGGGATCAGGGCCAGGTGTGGTGGTGCACACCCATCATGCCAGCATTTGGGAGGCTGAGGCAGAAGGATTGCTGTGAGTTCAAGGCCAGCCTGGGCTATATAGCAGGCTCAAGGGCACCCTGGAATACACAGCAAGACTATATCTCCAAAAGAAAAAAAAAAAAACAACCAGGTGGTAAATGTGTCAGATGAGCCAAGGCCACATCCTGACTGTCCTGAGTGTTCCTTGCTTTTTGTGGGGCCAGAGATGTTACTGAGGGCCTCACACATGCCGGGTAAGTGCCTGCCACCAAACCACACGCCAGCCCTGGCTGGATGACTGCAGGGCAGTGGTTCTCGGGCATGTAAGAGTCCCTGGTCCCCAGCATGCAGCTTAGCATAAGCCAGGTGCCCAGCAGTTGCTCATTAATAAATGGGCAAGGAACTGTCATCCTGGCGAGATTTCCAGGCACAGCCTGGGCCCTCAGAGGTGACTGACAGGGCCTAGGAACTGGAGATGTCGATAGCACCCTGTCCTCAGTAAGTGCTGGGGAGTGGGACAGAGTCCCCATAGGCACAGGCTGTGCATCCACCATCCGGCTGGGACACTGGAGCAGCCCCTGATCTCCCATAAGCCCCTGCGCCGCCTCAGGCCAGCCCCTCTCCTCCCTAGCTGCAGATCTGCTTTCTGTCCTCCCGGACCTGCCGGCTCCCGGCCTGTTCCACCTCACCACCCTCCAGCAGCGGCGGCCGCCATCTGTCCATCCGGAATGCAGAGGCACCCATAGTCCTGCTATCCTGGGCAACTTAACAGGGGACTCTCACAAAAATAAATAAATAAATAAAAAGGGCTGGAGACACGGCTCAATGCTTCCAGGGTTCAATCCTCAGTACTGATAATAAATAAACAGAGCCTGAATCCAGTTCCACAGGCACAACTATGAGTTTATCTGAAATACAAGGGAGAGTAGCACATGTAAAATGACACGGGGGCACGATTACCAGAATCCAGAGTGGGAGACTATACAGCAGATAACCCGCTTTCTTCGTCAACAAAATTACAAGAGGGCTGGGGGATGTAGCTCAGCAGCACAAGCACCTGCCTGGCAAGCACAAGGTCCTTGGTTCGATTTCTGGTACAAAAAAAAAAATTACAAGAAAAGCACAGCTGAGGAATGTTGAATGTCCAGATTTCAAGAAATTCAGGCAAATGTCAGCCTTGTGTGATCTGTGACCTCGTCTGATTCAAATCTGAACTCACTGTAAAATACAGCTGTGAGTAACTGGGGAAAATTCGAACTCATGAGCTGTTCCATGATTTTAAGGAATATGGTTAACCTTTTGAGATGTGAGAATGATACGGTGGTTATGGTTTCTTTTCTTAAGCTTTTATATTTCAGAGACTCATTCTGGTCAAGCAGGGTGGTGCACGCCTGCAATCCCAGCACTCCAGGAGGCTGAGGGAGGAGGGTGGCAAGTCTGAGCCTGGCCTGGGTGATTCAGTAAGAACCTTTAGTAAAAACGTGAGTCTGGGAATGTAGTTCAGTGCTGAGGCCCTGGGTTCAACCCCCAGCACTGCAAAAACTAAAAATGAGACACTCTTAAGTATAATTGGTGAAAACCCTGCGTCTCCTCCGTGAACCATGGTTGGGGCAGGGCCAGGGGACAGTGAGGACTTCAGCCTGGCTATGAGTGGCAGTCTGGACACTGCCACCCCTGTCTGGTTGGCTTCCAGATGTGACTCAGGCCACCCTGGGGGCTCTCATGGCCAGTAGCAGGGTCCTTCCCAGAGCTCCCCTCCCTTCTGCAAGGGCCTGACCTCTGCTGTCAGGCTGTCCCGGGGTGACCTTGACAGGCCCAGCCACCACCTGCAACCACAGCCGCTGCAGTGAGCCCCAGGCCAGGCTTGGTAGCCCTGGCAACCACCTCTGTCCTAGGCTCCCTGGTCCATGAATCCTGAGTGGGGGAACTTGGAGCCGGGTGGAGTGGATAGAGGGGACCCCACACACTCCAGCAGAGCCAGTGGGGCGACCTGAAAAAGCTGCTGCAGCCTGGTGCAGCAGGGTGGCAGATTTCACATCTTTTTAGCAGATCCCAGGCCGGGACCAGGCGACCTTCTGCCTAGAGCCTACCAATGGGTTCTTCGGGCACTGAACTGGCTGGTGCTGGCTATGTGGCTGCCCATGACTGCCTAGGGCTTCTGAGGTACAGTGCAGGGTTCTGGGGTCGGGGAGAGGAAGATGGGTCACCTCCTAAGCACGTTTAGGGATTTAGGCTATACAGGAGACCCCAGTCCCTCACTGCCTTAGGCACTGGGCAGGGGACAGACACCGTAGGTCAATCAGGGGGTCTCTGGGTGACTGGTAGGCTTCCATTTCACAAATGGAAAACTGAGGCTCAAAGAGTGAGATCCTCCTGGGTTTACAGGAGTTAGGACAGTGAGCTCAGGTGGCAGGAGGCGGTTGTCTCTCCCTCCCCTGCCATTGGCTCTTTGCCCACCAGGAGGGACTGGGCAGCTGGTAGTCCTTAGAGTAGCAGACACCTGGCTCTGGCCCTGGCAGCTGGGCATCTGGGGTGAGTGGCTGAGGCTTCTGGCTTTTGGAGGAGATGCAGCAGGTGAGCGTGGTACAAGGGGACCCTGGGCAAGAGCTCAGCTCTGACAGCAGCAAGACCCGAGGCAGACAGCAGAGGGGACTGTCAGGGATGAGGCAATGCGGAGATGGTTTGCGGGGAATTGGAGGGAGACAGGCAGCCCAAGCCACTCCATTAGGGCCACCCCACTGGATTTCCCCCAGGAGGGCACCAGTTGTGGAATGGCGCGCTGGGATCTTAGGGTTCAAGGGGAAGCTGTGTGGGGGACAGGATGGGCTCCTGGGGTCTGCCGTGTGCCCCCACATCCGCAGTCTGAGTCTCACCTTCCAGGATTAGGTTCCAGTGGGCATTGCTACAGGCGCCACACCATTGTCCTGCAGGCGCCCCGGGGGACCTTCTTCCTCCCTGGTCCTGGCCCACCTGCCCTCTTATGCTTACCAGTTCCTATGCAGGTTTCCACCACGCCCTTCTCCAAACTAAGCCACCCGGTCACGAGGGAGGAGCAGACTGCGGCAGGGGCGGCTTCGGGCACCACCACTTCAGACCCGTGTGGCTGCACCAGGAGGAAGGTGCAACCCGCAGTCTAGGCCAATGTTCACCGTAATCTATGCCCCCACCCCGCACTCCCGAGCGCGAGAGCGCTGGCGCTCAGCGCCTAGCTCTTTATTGTTGACTTTTCCTGGGAATCCAGCTCAGGACCTTGCCCTTGCCTGGCAGGCGCTTGTGCCGCTAAGCTATATCCCCGGCTCTGTTGCTGACTTTGAACTCGCTGGTTTCGAATCTGAGATCCTCCTGCCTCAGCTTTCGAGTGCTGGAATTACCGACCTGCGCCTCTGAACTCTGCCCAGATAGGTCCCGCGTAGGCACCGCTGGTCCCCAGGCCCGCGGAAGGGGCGGATTGGGGTGGTAGGGGTTGGGTTGGGTTGGGGGAGCCCGCTTTTCTCTAGGGCGCACAGGGGCGAGACAGGAGCGGAGCCGCGAGCGCCTGCAGCCGTGCGGCTGCAGCGACACCCAGCGGTTGGTACGGGAAGCACGGCTTCCAGGCTCAGCTGCACCTCGCGAGGTCCTAGGGGTGGCGAGGCGGGAGCGCCGCGGGATCGAGCCCGCCCGGCCGCCGGGAGACTCTGCCCGGGCAGCGTGCTGAAGCTCGTGGAGACCCGAGCGGATCTGGGCGGGGCGGCGCTCGGGCCCCCTGGGTGTCCCGCGACCCCACCTTTCTCCACTCTCTGCCCCCGCGGGTCCCACCCCGGCCCCCGCGGGCTGCGACTCAGAGACCGCGGCGGCGTGGGCGGCGCGAGTGCGAAGCCGCAGTCCGGGCTCGGGGCGCCGGGCCGTTTCTCAGAAGCGGGGCCCGCCCCTCGCACCCCTCCCCCGGCCCGGCACCGGGGTCGCGCCCGCCGGCTCGGCCTCGGCCCACGGTCAGGACCCGCCTCCCGGGGGAGCGACCGCGCCGGCCGCGCCCGTGTCCCGCCTCCCGGTGGCCAGGCCGGGAGGAGGCAGCTCCCGGGACACCGGAGGGCGCCGCTGCAGCTCCGGGGCCGCGGGGGGCGCAGGCAGGGCCCGGTTTCTGGGAACCTGGCACCGAGGACGCCCTGGAGCCCCGAGGCCCCGGGCGGGAAGGGAGAGCGCCTGGGCCCCCGGGGGCGGGGCGGGGACGGGTCCAGGCGCCCGGACTCGCGGGGTCCGCGGTGGGCTCGGCCTGCGCTGCGCGGTGCCGGGAACCTAATTCCGGCGGGGGCGCCTGGGGATCGAGCCGCTGGCCCGGGAGGGGGCGCCCGCCCCGGTTCCGTCCACGGCCCCCCACAGCTGCGGTTTGGCGATTAGGGCCGGCGCCGGCTGCGGCTAGGGCCGAGGTGTTGGGAAAAGTGTTCCGGGGAGCGGCGCGCGGCACCCACAGCCCGCTGTCCTGTTCTTTCCGCCGCAGCGCCTCTCTCGGGCCGTGCGCGAGTTATTCTGGGGGGCAGGCAGAGCTGCAATCTTGGGGGCAGGGGAGCAGCTGCCTCCCTCACAGGGCAGGACAGAGTTAAACCCAAAACCGCAGCAAGCTCAACACCGTGTCCTTCGGGGACTTTCCGTGACACCTTCCTCCCCTCGCCAAGCCGGGGGGCTCCCCGGAGACCGCCCACCCGGGTGCCCGGCTTCTGGCTTTTATGCAAATGACCACGTCTGACCCCGAACGGTGCAGCCAGGACTGCTGGCCCAGGCCCAGGGTGCCCTGCGTGTCCCCAGGCGTTGCTGGTCTCCCCGGACCCTAGGCCCGAAGGGTTGGGGACTGGAGGAGGGGCTCTGCTGGTGCCGTTGCTGCGGTGGCTGCAGGTGTAGGGTGGCTGTCCCTGAGGCCCAGCGCCCTTCGCCCTTCTGAGCTGGGAAAGGAAGCAGAGCGGGGCTGGAGGCCGGGAGCTTTCCCCGGCTCCCGCGTGCAGGGGTCGCCGGTGGTCCTTTCCACCTTCGTCCCTGCACGAGGGGTGGGAGGAAGCTGGCGGTGGTCCTTCCCCGAGGCTGGCAGGCAGCAGACACTGTAGGCCTCGGATTATCTAAGGTTGAGAGGTGAAAGAAGGCGACGCAGCTGCCCTCCCCACTCCCCGCGAGGGACGGGGAGAAGGTGCCCTGCCTGGCCTTGCCCACCAGGCCAAGGGCTGGGCTCCTCCTCCTGCCTGTCTTGGCAGGCCAGGAGGAGTCTCTCAAACTCTTACTGAGCGTTGCCTGGGAGAGAACACCCGGCAACCAGGCGGAGCCGATCCTGTGCCCGTCCTGCCCCAGAGAGCAACAGACCACTGTGCCCTGATGGCCCGGTCCTGCTCACTCCAGGCTCTCCCTTCCTCCAGGGGGGCTCCCCTCCCGAGCTGAGGACCAGTGGACCCGAACCCTGCCCTGGGGGCCAGGCCAGAGCAGCACCCAAGCTAGGCTCAGTAGGTCTCTGCAGAGGTGCTTTTTAGAGGGATAACTCTGTTATCCCGCTGCTCAGACTTTAAGAAATAGCTAGAGGTGCTGACTCAGGGAGGTACTGTATTCCTTGGGGCAAAAGGAAACCCAGTTTCTGACAGCAACAACAAATGATAGGCATGCACCAGTACTGATTGTATTTATTTCTGAGACAGGGTGTCGCTACATAGGTCAGGCAAGACTTGAGCCCACTATGTCCTGGAACTCGAGGTGATCCTCCTGCCTCAGCCTCCCAAGTGCTGTGATGATAGGTGTGCGCCACTATACCTGGCCACCAGTACTAATGGTAAGCACACCAGGATTTAAAAACCTTTCAGTGCAAAAATCAAACCCAGTAAATAAGCCTGGGGGGCAGAGGAAGCAGTGTCAGACAGGCTGGTTTATTTATTTATTTCTTGGGTTTTTTTTGAGACAGGATCTCACTGTGTGTGCGCAGGCTGGTTTTGAATTTGTTATGTAACCCAGGCTGGCCTCGAACTCAAGGCAGTCCTCCTGCCTCAGCCTCTTAAGTGCTTTGGAGGTGAGGGGAAACCCAAGAGGCCAGAGCAGGCTTTGGAGACTTGAGAGATGGGAGACTTTGTAGGGCTCCCAATAGAGGACTCCAGGCTGACTCCAGAGAAGGAAAACACTCCAGGCAAGGCGTTTCTCAGAAGTGCAGGTGGAAGCAGGCCACGTGCAGCCCCAATAGAGGACTCCAGGCTGACTCCAGAGAAGGAAAACACTCCAGGCAAGGCGTTTCTCAGAAGTGCAGGTGGAAGCAGGCCACGTGCAGCCCCGTGGAAACTGCTAGGCAAGGCTCCCCCTGTGCTCCTGGTGGCAAGGCCACTGTGCACCCCACACCGCCTTCCGTTCCTCCCTCGTCTCTCTGCAGACCGGGGTCATCCACAGACCACACGTGTGTGGCTTTGGCAAGCAGAAATTTAAAATAGGCTCTGGTTTTTCCAGTAGCCAGAATGATCCCCAAAGCTCACAGACGGAGAGCCTGAGCCTGTAAAACCACAGTCTGGGTGAAGGCACGTCTGCTTTTTAAATGACCTTCGAATTCTTTGCAACCACCGTAGTCTGGTTTCTGTGAACCCGCAGAAGCAGGCCCACCAACAGGGCCTTGTCTTTACGCCTGGAAAAGTCCTTGTATGACTAAGTCTTATTTTCTTTTGGGGTTTTTGAGACAGGGTCTTGCTATGCAGTTCAGGCTGGCTTTGAACTCACTGTGTAGCCTATGCTGTACTCAAACTTGCAGCGATCCTCCTGCCTCAGCCTCCTGAGTGCAGGGATGATGTGTGTGCCACCACGCCCTGTGACTGCATCATTTTTAAGGCTGCCCCATTTCCTTAACATGCTGGAGTGCATCTTCTCAGTGCAGTTCACATTCAGAACAGGTCGGGCTCTGTGAGTGTGGCATGGGCTTGGGATGAGGTAGGTCTCCTGGGGGCCACTCTCCCAGTGATCTAGAGCGGGATCATCAGTAAGATAGACAGTAAAAGCCATCTGAGAAAACTCTGGGCACTTGGGGACCAGAGGCTGAGGGTGCAGAGGCAGTGGGGAGCCACTCCCTGGGTCTCGTCTGTGAAGAGTGGGCAGCAGGAGGTTAATCCGTGCTGGTTCCAAAGTTCAGCATGTTCTCTACCCTGCACACCAGAACGTGCAAAAGAAACTGTTAGACCTCAACTGCCTCCATTTCCAGTGCAATTACTATTTTGGCCTTAGCAACATTTCAGAAGTTTCTGTGTCTTTAAATCCAGACATGGTACATGCAGCAGAAAATTTACAGTCATCCAACAGAATCCATCTTATAAAAAGGTAACAGCACCTCACAAAATTACATCAAATTTAGCTGAGTGTGGTGGCACACACATTATCCCTGCACTCAGGAGGCTGAGGCAGGAGGATCGCTGCAAGTTTGAGTACAGCATAGGCTACATAGTGAATTCAAAGCCATCCTAGAATATACAGTGAAGCCCTGTCTCAAAAAAAAAAAAAAAACAAAAAAAAAAACAAAAGAAACTAAGTCAAACCTCCCAATAGCTTGAAAGGTAGATATTCTTACGTGGTTAATGAAAACATTAAAGCTCCTGCGTCAAATGACAACTCCATACCACTGTCTCAGAAGTGCACCATCTAGGTCCTTCACAGTGCAGACACTTATCAGCTACTGATGGCACACAGGTGACAGGCTACAGCTTGGGCAAAGCTTGGGCTTCTTCAGGAGCTCACACAAGTCCAGAGCCCACACCTCTCCACTAGGCCCTTTTTAGTCCGTAACCTCAGGGGCCCCGGTTCCCAGCCCTGGGCTCAGGATGGTTTGTAGGACCATTCACCCTGTTGCCCTAGAAAATAGTGCTTTTCCTCTGTGGCCTGGCCTTGGGTTTCAGGTCAAAATGTCCTCTTTTCAGGCACCTAAATCCAAGCCCTTCTGCCAGTAGAGATTTCCTGAACTATGCTTTCTGTGTGAACATAAAAATAGTGTCCCGTTCTTTAGGAGGAAAGAGACATTAAGACATACTGCTTCCTTATCTTCTGCTTTCCCTCTTTTTTTCTTTTCTTTTCTTTTTTTTTTTTTTTGAGACAGGGTCTTTCTATGTAGTTCAGGCTGGTATTGAAGTCACAGTGACCTTCCTGCCTCAGCCTCCTGAGTGCTGGGATGACAGGGGTCCACCACCGCACCTGGCTTGGTGGGGTACATTTTAAAGTCAGGATTTCAGTGTAACTTTGTCGTGATGAAGCTGTTGGCAGTCTTGGGATATGTCCTGGAAGTGCTGCTTTGGTGTTGGGGATGGACCAGGGCCTTGACCATTTTAGCCAAGTGCTTTACCACTGAGCACACCCCAGCCCAGCAGTCCTGCTTTCCCCTTCCGACACTGAGTAGGGGCGGGGAAGATGAGGAGTAAGAGGCTGTAGAGAGGCTCCCCGAGTGCTCTGTGGGTGTGAGCTTGGTTAATAATGCGATGTCACAAGTAAGATTTTGTGTCTTTAAACACTTGTCTGTGCAAAGGAACACCCAGGTCATTTTTCGTTCTGGGCCTTGCATTTAAAAGGTGAGACGTTTGGTCCCTGCCCACGTTAGCGGTGGAGTCACGAGTGGCTCAGAACAGGTGGCCAAGCACAGGCGAGTGGCCCTCTGGGCAGTGGCTCTCGGAGGACTGAGGGCCGCACAGTGAGCCCTGCCCAGCTCCCACCAGTGCAGCCCTCAGACCGGCACGGTGTCGGGGCTAGCGGGCTCTCTGCTCTCTCCCCTCAACCCAGCGCAGCATCCTGGCTGCGAAGGAACTTTTGTGGGTTTGCTCGGGCCCCCAGGTTGTGGTCTCCTGGCACGAGGGGGGAGCCTGCCTGCAAGAGGGCTGGTGTGAAAGGAAGGAGCGGCGATGTGGCCTCAGTGAGCTGTGAGCGTGCGACCTGAGGCCGGCCCGGCAGGCGGCCCTGCGCACGTACCGTGCAGACCGCTGCCCAGGTGGTGGGGAGCGTGTGCCTAGGGAAGTGTTTCTCTGGGGGTTGGTGGCTGCTGCAGGTCCCTGGATTCAGCTGCAGGCTTTAAGAGTGTGGAGGTTTGTTTTTGTGTGTGTAAGCACTTGGAGACAGGGTCTCGCTATGTAGTCCAGGCTAGCCTTGAACTGGCTGTGATCCTCCTGCCTCAGCCTCTTCAGTGCTGGGATGACAGGGGCACCAGCACACCTGGCTAGAGTTTCCACATGCATGTCCTTTCCGGAGGTGGTGGGCCTTGGAATGCTACCATGGAGGTCTGGGCTTGCTGGGTGGGCCCCTGCCACAGAAAGAGGCCCCAAGAGAATGGGCGTATTCAGCAAGTCTATCGTCATGAGACGAAGGAGGGGCTGGTGGGTAGCACCCTGGGGTAGTAGAAATGGCCTTTGTCCACTATCTCCAGACAGACACGGTGGCCTGTTCTGCAGGCGCTAAGACTAGCAGGCAGGGATGCTCCCTGTGCCGTGTCCTCTTCTGCCCCCCTGCTCCCCGGTCCTCTCATCCTCCCAGGGGTCGGCAGGTTGCGTGGGAGTCGGAGCACATGATGGACAGCACCTCTTCCCCAGGGCCGGGCGCCTAGCAGAGTGTGAAGGTGCACAGCGAGGCCGAGGAGACGCAGCGGCCCACAGCTGCCTTGCGGCTGGAGGCTCAGGCGCACTGGCACGGCTGCCCCGGATTTCACAAACCCTTTCTTTCTGAGGCAGATGGCGCCTCCCAGGAGGCGCGCCCGGTGGTGCGGTGTGATGGGGAACATCTCGGTACTACGGCATGCAGGGGGCCTGAGTGTGAGCCTAGTGTGTCCACCCTTTAGAGCTATAGTGTTGATCTACCAGGAATTGGGGGGTTTTGGCTCTGGAAGACTTGTTCATAAAGCTGGCTCTCAATTTGTAAATAGGCTTCATGAAGCAGAATTTATTTTCCCTAGCACAAGTTCTTAAAAAAGGAAAAGAAGAGTCAGGTGTGGTGGCGCACACCTACAATCCCAGCACTCGGGAGGCTGAGGCGGGAGGATCGCCACAGGTTCGAGGCCAGCCTGGGCTCCATAGTGAGTTCAAGGCCAGCCTGCACTACAGAGCGAGACCCTGGCTTAAAAAGGGGGGGTGGGGGTTGGCAAGCGGCTGCAGGTGCCCGTGTGTGCATACACTTCGGGCAAGATCAAAATGCCTTCCTGTTTTTTTGTTCCTCCCCACAGTCTTCAGATTCACAACTCAGTGGTTAAAGGAAAAACTTAACACCCTAACATTTTCACACCAAAGAAATGTGAAACATTTTCATGCACAGAGGCTTCTGTTTAATGCCCAAACCTTCAAGGTTTAGCAAATGTGTTTGCTGCGTGATCACATAGAAATGGAAAGCTGGAAGGGACTGCTGAGAAGGTCACACTCCCAACTCATTTTTGGGGTGAACAAAACTTAGCTTTGGGGGTTCAGTGCTTCACTCAAACTCACCCACTACTTAATGGCAAAGCAATTAGCAAACAGGCTTTGGGACCCCGCTGCAGTGCTGGGTTTATAGATTGTCACAGGGGTTCTCCATAGCTTGGTGCCCATTAGCAGTGACAAGGGGGGGGGGCGGAGGCATCTGCAGACCCCACAGGTGACCTTTGGGAATGTTCATGCAGTGCAGGAGCTCCACTTAAAATGCAGGAAGCTGGGCTTAGTGGCACATGCCTGTCATCCCAGCTCTCAGGAGGCTGAGGCAGGAGGATCCCCATGAGTTCAAGGCCAGCCTGGGCTACATAGTGAGACCCTGTCTCAAAAACGAAAAGGGGTGTTTGTGGAAGCTCATGCTCACCTGATCCAGGAGAAGCTACCAATGGAGTCATCCCTCTGCTCCCCGTCCTAGAGCTCGGGGGTGACTGAACAACACACGTGGGTCTGTCCCTGAGGCTAAGCCAGGGGTTTCAGGTCCTTCATCTCATGTTCACTGTGAGTCTGTCTGCCGACACTTTGGAGGAAGCAAGAGCTATGAGGTAGCACTGCCGTCTCCCCCAGGACCCTTCCCACCGTGGTGACCAGAGGGGCCAACACCTTCGTCCTCTGAGGACAGCTGCCTGGAGCTTCTGCAGAGCCTGATTTTTGTTTTTCACAGAAAACTGAGGCCAGATGGAGCCCAGTCTCCTGATGGAAAGGAAGGCAAGAAAACGAAGGCGGAGGAGGAGGAGGAGGAAGGGCCCCAACGGCTCAGCGTGTTTACACACACGGGAGGTTGAATGTCATGTGAAACCCCTCCCCTGACAGCTTGTGCACACGGCTTGCCTCAGGTGCCCGGCACTCTTGGTGTTCTTGAGACCGGGGCAGCTCAGGCTTAGCACTTGCTTGTACAGCCATCGGGTTCTTGGGTACAGAATCTCCCACGGACACCGGCTTGGCCCAGAGCGGCTCTCCTTACATGGTGGCAGGAGGGTGAAGGGGACAAGTGTGAGGCCCCTTCGATGGCAATTTCTTTTTAAACAAATGAAAAGGTTGGTTTATTTCAGTCTTTCTACTTTAGGAGTGCCTTTTGAATTTTACTTTGTGTTTTATTTATTTTTTGAGTTGGGTCTCACTATGTAGTTTTAGGTTGGTCTTAAACTCTAGTCTAGGCTGGCTTTGAAACTTGAGGCAATCCTCCCCCCTCAGCTTCCTGAGCACTGTGTTTACAGATGTGCACCACCAAGGCCAGCTTGTTCTATATTTTAAACATGTTAAACACTTACAGGGTTCTACAGTCAAACTTTTTTTTTTCCTCAGTACTGGGGTTTGAACTCAGGACCTTGCACTTGCCAGACAGGCACCTATTCCACTGAGCTATATTCCCAGCCCTGTACAGTCACACTATTAAACAAGATATTCTCGAAGAGGCGTAGCATCCACCCTTGTTCTCCCCTCTTCTTACTGGTTATAATTTTCATTAGAGTTTGGCTTCCCTTCCCACTGTTTCTTTTTGAAAATATAAGCAAGTCCCATTTGTTATGACTGGATCTTGAATTCCCCCAAAGCTAAAGGTAGCAGAGGATGCTCGTGCCTTGCTTTCCCCCTGTACGTCATAACTATAGCCTCACGAGGCATCGGTGTGCACACACCACTTAAAACACGCTCCCCCTCAGCTGGGAAAAGGTATCTGTTACCTGTCCCGAGATGGCCCGCGCCCATCTCCTCAGCAAACATGCAGGAGTCCTGGTGCCCAGCCCACAAGGCAGGAGATGGGCTCCTGCACCTCACTGGCGTGGACACGACCCATGGCCCGCAGGCAGGGGGATGTAGCAGTGCTGAGCAGAACATGGGCTCCCAACCCCGTGCTGAAGACTCACTGCCAACAGCATGTCGTGAGGGCCCAAGGACCTCCCAAAAATGCAAAAGACCAGCAGAGCTGTCGGGCAGCCTCGGGCCTACCTGCGTGAGCTGCAGTCCACCCACACGTCACCAGCGAGGATTCTGTCCATTTTATTTAAAAAGCACTACCGCGGTTACAGAGCCTACTGGGGAACAGGTCAAGAAAGCAACACACTCAAAAGCGATGTCTGAAAGAAGGACAAAAGTTTTCCTGGCAAAAACGTGACAGTTTTTCCTTGTCAGGGGAGCAGGGTGGAGCGTGGTCAGGGTCCTGCCCCTGCCCTCAACCTCTCCGTGGCTCAGCGTGCCAGCCGCTCTGCTCTCAGAGGCCCCAAATCCTCAGAGGGAGCAGGGGCCCAGCAGCAGCTCTGACAGCAGAGCAAACGCTGCGTTTCCAGCTTGCCCCTCTCTTCACTTGGAGGCTCTTCTTTAGGTGGGCGAGACTAGGACACCCAGGCATCTGAGCTCCAGGAGAAGAAGCCAATCTAAGACAGCACTTCCTGCTTCCGCTGGGGCGTCCAGCAGAGAGAGCCTCGAGAGCCCTGGGCACTGTTCCCGGCCATCCACCGTCGGAGGGGCAGGCAGATACAGCCCTTCCTGCTGCCCCAGGAGACTGGGGGTCCCAGGTGCGGATCCTATTGAATTCCACCCCAGAAAACAGCCCCAGGCAACAGGGTCACTGCTGTTAGGAACAGAAAAGCAGTCGGAGTAAGGGGACACCACATTTCCGCAGTGGGGAGGAGGGGCTCCTGCTGGTCTTCCCAGTCCAAATCCAGGAGGCTGAAGACCACAGACTTCGTGTCCCTGCAGGACACCCTCTGGGGACAGGCCTCCTGCGTGCTTCCCTGCCTCGGATTCCCCGGCTCTGTGTGACCACAGTGGCGTCACTGCGCTTGTGGTCCTGGGAGCAGACACTTCTTTTAGGGCTGCTCTGCCCCTGACTTGCAGACTTCTTCACACTTGCAGGGAACAGGAGATGGAGGGAGGGAAAAGGATGCAAAGGGACTTGGGGTGCGTCCTGTACGTGAAAAGCCCTGCCCACACGAGGAATGTGACTGCAGACAAGAACTCCGAATGAAGGGAGTGGCACCCTCACCACCAGCCTGGGACAAGGAGGGCCGGGCAAGGTGCTACTTGGCTCTTCTCTGCGGATCTGGGCGTAGGGGCCGCATGGCTTTTCCCACGCAGCCCATGTGTCTCAGAAAGGTGTCTCCTAGCCAAGAGGCACAGGCCTGTGGTCCCAAACATCAAAAATATCCCCAAACATAAAACACTGGAAACTTCTTTTAAAAATAGATTAAAAGGTGTGTTCTGCTGGGCATCATGGTGCACACACGCCAATCCCAGCGCTCTGGCAGACTGAGGCCAGAGCATCAAGTTCGAGTCTAGCATGGCCAACTTAGTGACTTAGCAAGACTCTGTCTCAAAAAAAAAAAAATTAGACAGGGCTGGGGGTGTAGTTGAGTGTAAAAGCTTTGGATTTGATTGCCAGAACCACCAAAAAAAAAAAAGTCTTATGGTGCTAAACTGGAAAATTGTTTCAACTTTTCAATGGCTGTCAAAGGTAAGGACTAAGCCAGGCATGGTGACGCACACCTGTGCTGCCAGCATTCAGGAGGCTGAGGCAGGAGGGTCTCTGTGAGTCTGAGACCAGCCTGATTACATAGACCCTGTCTCAAAAAAAGAAAATAAAAGGTAATGACTAAAGACTTCTTTGGTCTTTTAAATTCCATAAAATTCGACTGGTGGGAAAACAAAGGTACCCCATAAGTAGCAACCAAGCATCTCTGAATGGACAGTGTTTCTCTGCTTGCTAAGAACGGTACAGAAAGAATCATGCGCTTGGAAGCAGTGGATGGGGGTTTTCAGTTTTTACAGAGCACGTTGGCCCCTTGGGCGCTCTACTTGAGCACGGCCCTGTGCTCTCCCCTGGCTATGTGGGACGAGAACTCGTACCGATCTTGGCTCCGGTGCCCACACATGTTGCACTCGAAGGGGTCTCGGAAGCCGTGGCAGCCCATGTGGATGGTGAACATGACGTAATCCAGGAAGAGCACGCGGCAGTGGTCGCACCGGAACACATCGGTCACCTCCCCGTCCTTGGTGATCACCTTGACGGAGAGGGGCGGGGGCTTGAGGAGTTCATAGGTGCGGGGTGCCTCCTTCAGGAGCGGCACCCCATTGTGGGCCCGGGGCAGGAGCACGTGGTTCTGCGGGTAGAGGTGATTCTGGCGTTCTTCGTGGTTGCTGTCGGTGTCTGTGGAGTCATGGCCGCTGTTGTTGGGGGAGAGGCCTCTTTCGGAAGTCAGGCTCTTCTCTGGTGGGGGGATGTTCTTCTTGTCCAGCTCCTGGGGGGCACCGTTGTGCACCTCGGCCCGGGTCAGGGCTATGGGGTACATGCTGCTGATGACCGGAAGCATCTCAGAGGATGGAGGTGCAGGCGGTGTCTGGACCAGGGGCCGCAGCGCTTCGGCGCCGAGGTAGCCTATGGCGTTGTTGATGGCCTGGTCCATCATGCGGGTCTGCATCGTCTCGCTGTCCTCGTACAGGTAGCTGGAGTTGTAGCTCACGTCGAAGCAGTGGCGCTTCTCCCCTGGAACGAGAGGAAGCGCGAAGCGCGGTTACAAAGGGGATGGCTCCCTGCACAGCCTGCGGAACCGGTTTTCCAGAGTCTTCGAACACTGAGGAAGCAGAAAGTGCTGCTGCTCGGAACAGCCGGCCCCGCAGCAGCCTGGCTCCAGGCCGAGGCCTCAGGGACTCAGCGCAAAAGCCCGTGGGCAGAGGGAGGGCAGGGCTGACGTCTGGGTTCGGCTGCATCTGAGGTGCAGCTGTGCAGAACAGAGGAGCAGGGAAAGAGTCAGGAGACACCAGCACGGTGTGGAGGGGAGCATGGGGCACGCTGCACCCAAAGCCAGCGCCCATGCCCTTCTCCAGCTGGTTCTTCCCTTGTGTTGCCAGCAGCCAGGGGCCCGGAAGTTTTGGGGAGTGTGGACACCAGCCGCCAGCCTTGGCAGCTTTGAACACAGCTACA
>PVLD010003746.1:25215-83284 GCA_004027595.1 Dinomys branickii | reverse complement strand
TATCCGTGGTCCTCTTCCGTCACTTCCCCAGTTAAAGTGCTGAGAGGTTCTGAAAACGGAGTCGGCCCTGGCGGAGCCTGTGGGTGCCGTGTGTCGCGGGAGACGGAGGGAGAGAGACAGAGGCGGAGGGACGGAGACAGAGACGGGGGTGGAGACAGAGCCTGACTCACTCCCCAGACACGGAGAAGGCCGAGTCGCCACCGCGGCCAAGTGGCCGGGGCGGGGGTGGGGTCAGGGCTGGAGGCGAGGCGAGGTCACTCTGCTGACCCTGGTTCTGGGGCACTTTGCTCAGCTCCTGTTCTTTTGTAATGTTTCCTCAGCTGCCAGGCTTCCAGGATTTGGCACTGCCTCCAGAGGCTGGGCAATGAAGGACAGAAGACACCGGACAGACAGGGGCTGGAGACCCAGTTCCCGCTTCTGAGGCGCCTCCAGCCCAGCAGGAGGGACGCCAGACTTGCTCACGTGGAGTTGCAGAGAAAGTACTGGTTAAAAGTTAAAAGTTGTGAAGGACTGTTTTGCTCCCTGGAGGCTTTAGATTTTATTTGAAATGCCACGTGTGGGACATTTTAGCAGGGGAGAAATGTGTCTCCTGCAACAAGGGTCAGAAGTACAATCTAGGCAAGTTTAAGATTGTTGGGTATAAATGATATATTGGTGTACCTTATTTCCCCCAGTACAGGGATTGAACCCAGGGCCTTTGCTCTGAGCCACATCTCTAGCCTTTTAAATTTTTTATTTGAAGACAGGATCTTGCTGAATTGTCCAGGCTGGGCTGGAACTTGTGATCCTCCTGCCTCAGCCTCCCAGACTGCTGGGATTAAAAGTGTATCTACACATTAAGGGAAAGCAAAGGCTTCAGGAGTACCTAGGGGAAGGTGGCATTCTTGGAAAAGTGCAAATTTTGAGAAGGGTCTTGATAAACTGGTGGGATTTAGATCGTCCAAAAAGCAAGAAAGGATTCCTGGTCAAGAGGGGGCAGAAATGAAGGTGGAGAGCTGCGTAGGACATGCACAGGGAAGAGTAAACAAGTGTGATTAAAGCTACACCAAGACATATGTTTGTTTTTTGTTCTTTGAAGCAGGATCTCACTAGTAGTTCAGGCTGGCTCTCACCTGACCTGCTGGTGATCCTCCTGCCTCAGCCTCCCAAGTGCTGGGTTATAGTCATGCACCACCACACCTGGAAACACCAGGAAACACGAAAGTGTTTCTCAGACTTCACTTTTCCTTCACGTTTGCAGTACCCATGTACTTGGGCCAGGTGGCAGTTGAGAGAACTGGTTCTAGGACTCAGTTTGGCACTGGCTCTGATAGTTCTTAGGTGTGACCTCTGTAAAATGGTCCCAGTAATTGAAGCAACTCCGCAGGGCCACTAGATGTGCTTAGAACTATGCCTGACATGGAGAAAACACTTGGTAAATATCAGGGTGGGTTTTGGGTTCTTTTTCTCATGATTTGTTTGAATCAGCTTGCATTTTCTTTTTTCTAAAATGAAAAATTTAAAGGAAATTCTATATCACTAACATAAATGGAAAACTAGAATCACTTGCCACAAGTAGAAGGTGATTATGCAAAATACAGGCCACGAAACGGAGTGCTGTGTCACATTCTGACCAGATACCACCATGGGCACCTGGGGGCCACAACCCCCTCTCGCAGTTAAGAACAGAGATGAGCAAGTGTGAGAAGCTCAGTGAAGACCACTAACATCAGGTCCAGCCTCAGTCTTTCTCTCCAGGGTTGTCCCTGTTCTCGGAGATTGAAGGAGACCGGAAAAGAGAATGATTTTCTTGGCAGGTGGATCAAAAGTTTTTAAACATCCCGTGTGACTCCCCGCAGTTTGTATCTTATGCTTCTGGAAACACTAAAATGACAGCAACACCCACGAAGGGGGCCGGGGAGGGGTGTTCTGAATGGCCAGCCGGGGATCTGGGTCTGAATGAACTGCAGGTGACGACAGGCTCCCGGGAGGGGCTCAGGGCCGCAGCAATGTCTGAGGGGACCAGAATTGCGGGGCATTAAGCCAGAGGGGACAGAGAAAGGGCTCATCTACTCAGGCTCCTGTCCTGGTCCTACCAATGGCTGACCTGGTGGCTTCTAGACAAAGGCCTGAGAGAAAGATAGGTAAAGAAAAATGGCTTCTCCCGGCAGTTCGATGGGACTCGACAGGGCATTGTGCCTCTGCCAGAGCAATCCAGGGCCCCTGTTTGCTCTCCCAGCCTGGACAGGTCTTTGATGGCACTGCCTGCAGGAGGACACTTAGGACAAGAACGCCAGCTGAGGCCACAGGCCTGGAAGCAACACAGGGGCAATGAACAAGAGATTCTGGGGATAGGCTGGGGTTTCCTGGCCCTGTCGAGGTTACTGGTGAGCTCCCGGGGTTCCCAGAGACGTCCTCACAATTCTCCATGTTTTCGCCCGAGAGAGGGAGAACCAAAGGCGTCCAGGGGTGGTGGGCACATCGCGACCTCGGCCTCACCCTCTTCCTGCCCCTGGTCCACTTTTCCTGGCCTGGCCTGCAGCTCCAATCCTGCGCCTCCTTCAGCCTGAGCCAGAGGACGACACAGAGCGAGAGGGAAGAGGATGCCGGGAAATACACACGGAGCCCTGTGGCCCGGGCAGCCGCAGCCGGCGTTCACTGTGAGGACGGGAGAGCTCAGCCCTCCGTGGGCTCGCGGCTCGCAGGCTCGGGTCCCCTGTCACCGAGTTACGGTAACTTGAGTGGTGGAGATGATTATCAGTCACCTGTAGACACAATGACTCAGTGCGTATGAAACCCGGAGGGAGGCAGCTACAGTAATGAAAAGCCAACAGCTCACGTTTCTTTAGTAAGACACTCATCAGAAAGGTTAGTCAAACCACAAGTGAGTAACTGCTCCCAAAGCTGCTTGGAGCCTTGGGTTCAGCTTCTAGTTAATTTTTTTTGGTGTGGTACTGGGGATTGAACTCAGGGCCTTGTGCACGCTAGGCAGGCGCTCAGCCACTGAGCTACCTCCTCAGCCTGAAGCTTCTAGCTAAAATCACACCACACCTTTGAGTGATTCATGATAACTGGCTTCGGGCTGAGCACAGGTTTTCTTCCAACTGAAAACTCAAATGGCAACGTAAGTACTAAGTTTAGAAACCAGGCAGCCTGGCTGGTCCCTGTTCCTGCTGTGTGTCTCCCTCAAGCCTAGGTTTTGAACTGAGCACCTGCCTGCCCTGGACCCACGCGGTGTAGTAAGAGCAGGTGGTTGCAGCCTTTTTTCTTTTCTTTTTGAGACAAGGTCTCGCTCTGTAGTTCAGCCTGGCCTTGAGTTCACTTTGTAGCCCAGGCAGCCTTGAACTCACAGCGGATCCTCCTGCTTCAGCCTCCCGAGTGCTGAGGTTACAGGTGTGCACCACCACTCCCAATGGTGAGAAGTATTTATGAGGCACAGGTTGTGATTTCCGTGGGGCGCCTACAGCGCCTGGAGTAGGTGAGCACTTGGGAGAGGCAGGCCTGCTATTGTTACTGCTTGCTTAGCGCCACTCCTGCGCTCCGAGGAATGCAAACATAGCTGCAGGCCACAGGACTCCGCGTTTCACGCCGTTCCATGACGAGCCAGCGTCCTGGACGCCACCGCACGCTGCAGACACGCTGCCCACATGGACAGACATCGGCCGCCCTCAGCACCATCTTCCTGCAGTCAGAGGCGGCGGTGAGGGAGTCCGAGACCCTTCCGCCTGTAGCAAGGAGCAGGCTATTCCTCACGCCCGGAGTGCAGAGGGGCAGAGAGAGGGCGGGGCACCCGACCAGCGGGCCTGGCGCAGCCATTCACAGAAGTGGGGAAAGGGGGTGGGCAGAGCAGCAGCCGAAGTGATACAGGCAGAGAAGCTAAGCTGGAGGTGGAGAGTGGGATGCTCCGAGCGTGGGCACTGAGAGGGTGCTTTGAATTCCACTGGGGAGCCCTGCAGAGGCTTTTTGGGGAGAGGGAGGCAAAATGAATTGACCTTTAGAAAAACAACACAGGCTGGGGATATAGCTCAGAGGAATAAGCGCTTGCCTAGCAAGCGCAGGGTCCTGAGTTCGATCCCCAGTACCACAAAAAAAAAAAAAAAAAAAGGAAAAAAAAAAAAGAAAAACAACACAAACCCAGGACGGGCATGGGAGATAACCAGGCTTTCCGGAAGTCTTCAAGTCTCTCCAGTCGCTTGACTATGTTTGCTGCTCTTTCTTTCTTTCTTTCTTTTTTTGTACCAGAAATGGAACTCAGGAGCTTGCGCTGGCCAGGCAGGCGCTTGTGCCACTGAGCTACATCTCCGGCGTTTGCTGCTATTTCTTATAATTTCCCCCCTGTATATCGCTTCCCTGCTGCAAGCACACGTCCAGAAAAAGGCAGGTAAGCAGGGGAAATGCAGCTGCAGCGATCACAGAGGCTCTGGCCTCCCCCTCCGTGAGCCTGAGCTCAGTCTGGAGAAGAGCACGGACACACACTGCAGGAAGGGGGTGGTGGGGGGAGACTGCATTTTGTAGCTGCTGCAGAAGCCTCCGTGGGTCCCCTGCACCCCTACGTGGCTGTCCCCTGTCCTGAGGGACTCACAGGGAGGACTGTCCTTGTCTCAGTGCGGTGACACTGGACTGCTTGCAGGGTCCCGGACACGAGCCTGTGGCAGAGGGCGGGGGAAGACACTCTCCACTCTTAGACACAGGTGTCCGCGCTGCTTCCTGTTGCTGTTAACCAAAGCAGGTGACTTCCCATTCGCTGCTTCAAGGAGAAGCGGTGGTGTTTGCTCAAGTGTCAAAACCTCACCCACTGTTTGCCGCGGATGAAGGAGATCCTTTTTCATGCTCTTTCAACACGAGAACCTTCTTTAATAAAATGGCACACAAGCTTCTAAAAAATAAGAAGATGCTGTGGTAAAAACGTTGCTCTGAATCACGTCCGTTTTGGGGCAAGAACGAAAACCAGGAAGGAGGAAACTCGGGCTTGCGCTCGGTCCTTCTCCTCACTCTGGGAGGGAAACCGGCCTGCCCTGAGCCAGGCATTTGAGGACGGCCTAAGCTGAAGGACAACCGAGCAGAAGGTGCGGAGAAAGGCAGAGCCTGCAAGGGCCGGGGTGCTAAAAGTGAGTCCTGCCTGCCTTTTGGAAAGAACTAAATTGTCTGGATGCCATAGAGATGCTGGGGGGTGTGCAGCCATCGATACAAAACAATACAAAACCTCTTGAAGAATTAGGACTGTTTTATCTTCGTCCTGCTGTTATTTGTTAACAGAGTTCTGTGCTCCAAATGCACCCAATCTGTCCTTCCTCCGGTTCATCCCTGCTAGGTGGAAGCCGCTCCCTCCAGGAAGTCATCTCCAGCCTGGCAGGACAGCCTCAGGCCCAGCGCCTAGCGGGGTGCAGCTTCACCTCTACCCTCGCAGCTCAGGGGTCGGGGAGCCAAGCAGCGGTCCGGTCCGGCGCTGTGCAGCTGTCAGCAGGGTTTCAGAAGAGTGACTCAGTCCCCTTCACACCTCACCGGTGCCATTTCCCTGGCTGCTGAGCGCTTGCAGAAAATGGGGCCTCGGGGAGGCAATGGGGAGAGACAGGAGAGGCAGGGAAGAGGGCAGGAGCGCCAGCCTCACGTGCTGTCAGCACCGCTCTTCCCTTCCCTGCACGGCCCTGCTCCTTCCGCCACAAGGCTGGCCGGCTTCAAAGACCCCAGGAGGCCAACGGAGCTTTAGGGTAGGGGCGGGTGCTGGGAGCCTGGAAGGGGGCCCAGGAGCGGGACTCTGCCGGGAGCTCTGAGCCACGTGTGCGGTGCGGGATTGGATGCCTAGTGAAGTGACGGGAGAGGCCTGCCCCAGGTGAAAAATACAAATGGTGAACAAGTGCGATTTTTTTTTTTTTTTTTTTTGTAGATTCTCAGGTTTAGTGATGCCGTCCTCATAAAGGACCTAGAGGGCTGGGGATGTACCTCAGCTCAGTGGTGGAGCACTTGATCAGCATGCGTGAGGCCCTCAGTTCAACCTCCGGGACCACAGACACAAAACCCAAAGAAAGCCACCCTAAAACGTATGATCGGGCTTAGGGCATAGACATCCTAGCTTTGGAAGGGAGAAAAGCTAGCGAAGCTGCACACACGGGCTCTGGGAACCCTAAGTGCATGCAGAGTTGTTGCCTTAGGCTTCTCTCCCGATTTACGCCACCAAGCTGCTGTAGCTGGGAGAGCCCGTCCTGGTCACCGCGGCAGTGACGGACCCACCTCGCCTCGCCGATGAGCGCACAGAGAGGTCAGGGAGGTGGCGGAGCTCTCTGAATGCGCACAGCTAAGAAATGAGAGCGAGGCAGGGCCTGGTCTTTGGGCTTCTAGTCTGGTGCTCCTCGAACTGCTCTGTCTCACAATTTGTCAAAAAGACAAAAAGGCCCCGGTTATTCTGGGCCTTGGACCCCTGCAGTTGCTACCTCAGCTCAAATCAAGCACTCACCCTGAACGTGACAGCTCAGAAGGCGACATGTGAGACCTGAGGCCAGCATCTCTGCTGAGTCTGGAGGTGCAGGGGAGAAGGCAGTGACACGGCCCTGAGGTGCCAGGCGCAGCCACTCGGACCCACATGTGCAAAGCGTGGTCGTATGTTCACTCGTGGAAACGCCACAGCAACTTTTAGGACAGTGAGCACAGGTGTAGGGCAGCTCTGGGAACCAGGTACACACTCTCAATGTTTAGTTCTTGCAGATGAAAGTGCAGTGACCAAACTTGGTTGGAGTTAAGACCTTCCAGATGGTTTCCTCGCCTCTCCCCAGCCCCTGCCAGACCAGCCTCTGCCCTTTCGAGAATCAAAACATCCCCCAGAGCAAAACACACTCTCAGCATAAAATAACAGTACCAGCTTCCTTTTGTGTCCCAGTCGGAATCTCTTCACATAAGTAAATGTCCAAAGGTAGACAGGCAGCGTTTTAAGGTGACGTTTTGGAATCACAGTGGGTCACCTGTGCTTACCCTCAGTGAGGAAGTCACCTCACCCCGACACTGCCCACCAAGGACGGGGAGGATAGGGGACCTCCCGCAGCTGGAGTGCTCCAGCTTTAATGTGACACCTTCCATTCCTAGAGTGATTAGGAGTAGGAAAAACCTTCATCTAGTAAAAATAAGTAAGCAGAAAACTCAATTATGCAATTTTGGAACCTATGGGTCCTCTCAGTATTCCCTATAATTCACACAGAATGCCTGTCTGTAAAAACGTGAAGGAGACCAGAACCAAATTTAGCCAGATGTAAACACCAGGTGGGCATGCGGTCTCCACAAACGCTATTGGAGAGATTAAACAGAAAATAAAACCAAAGGAAGAAATCAGTAGCAGCAAGCAGCTTTGGAAAACGATATTGACAGCTTTCTAAGACATTGAGAAAGGTCTATTTTTACATGGTAACTATTTTTGTTCAATATCACCAACTTTCAACTTGTAACAAAACTGATACGTTCAACTCAGCTCTCTGGTTCCCAGCTACAAATCTATTTTAAATATCATGGTCACATGCATGTAAACATCTGGGAGAATTCAGCAAAACGTCCTCGCCATTTGGGAGCCCTAACACTTTAATGACCAAAATTCCTTCTTAGTCATCTCACTCTGCGGTAGTTTTTGACAACGTGCAAACCAATGGCATAAAAATTAACTTCAAGAAGACAAATGATTAAATCAAGCCATATTATTTAAATGTGTGCCCCAGCTTCTTTCCCTTAAAACCAAGTCTCAAATGCAGAAAGATACGGCAATGAGGTTTAGAGCAGGAAAACTTTCAAGCATGCTAACAGAACCAGTGTGGAACATGCAGTGACAGAAGATCACAGAAGCGCTCTCTTGGACTTCTTACTGGTGTGAGCTCCATAAACATATGTCACTCAAAGCCAAGGAGAAGGAACAGCGCTCTGAACACCACCTCCACTTAGGAAACTGGGTACCAAATGCTCCAGTCTTCAGTTGAGAAGTCTTCAGTTAATACTGTTTACTCTATGTGCTAGCGCTCTCAGAGTGAGCCACAAAGAAGAAAAACGCAAAATGGAAACCAACTGCTTAGCTGTAACAGAGGTTAAGCGAGGCAGGGCCTGCAGCGAGCATCTCTCCGTTATCTCATTCAAGCTGTCTGCGAGCAGCGGCGGGGAGAAGTCTGTACTCTTACCAATGAATTTCTGAGGCATTGAGCTCTTTCGTTTTGCCACATTGCTTGCTAATCTGTCCAGAACGAGGGCTCTTTCACTTCCCATCTCGGCTTTGATGTGTCTCGCCTCCGCACTTGCTGGTTTGGAAAAATATAAAAAGAAGAGGAAAAAAAAGAACAGTTTGGTAAAGAGGGAGCAAAGGAAACCGGCCGGAAGGAGAGGGCTTCAAGGTCTGCCGCTGTTACCTGCTATTCCTGCTCGGATCCCAGTCTGGGATGCCTGCCGAGGTCAGCCAGGCCGACACCAGGGCACATTCAAATCTTGCAGTCTTAAGCTAGATGGGAAAGCCCGGCCCAGCCCCAGCCAGTGCCTTCATTAGCAAGAGGAAGTATTGAAGAAACAGACTGGACGTGGTTGGTTGCAGAAAGATAAATAGATGGAGATCTTCTAACCCCCATCAGCCTTCTTTCTGATTCTGAGTAACTGCATGTAACACCTGCACGCTAACATAATTCTTCTTAACAACTTTGAAAAAAAGAGCATGGTGCCCCAGATTTACTGCCGCCCTGTTTATGTTAATAGCACTTTTGAAAATAGACACACTCACCCGGATAGCGAGACATCTACTCAGTGATTTGTGTATTGAAATTCTGAGTGTCTTTCTTTCTTTCTCCTTTTAGCACGCGCCTCTCAGTCCCCATCTTTCATATTCTGTTTCTCTGGGCTCTGTGTGGTCCGTTTCATATGCTCCTCATGTTTCAAAACCATCTCAGCTAAAATTTCCCCGAGCCACACTGTTGTCTTCAGGTTGGAGAAGAATTGCTATCATGCATTTCTATCATATTTCTAATGAAAAATGTGAATCAAAACTGCCCAAGAGCCGGGCGTGGGGGCACGTGCCTACAATCCCAGCACATAGGAGGCTGAGGCAGGAGGATCGCCAAGTTCAAGGCCAGCTGGGCTACATAGTGAGTTCAGGGGCAGCCTGAACAATGCAGTGAGACCCTGTCTCAAATGCAAAATGAAAAAAAAAACTGCCCGAGAAGATGGGCCTGTGGTCTTTCTGAGGATAGAAGTTCGGGAGGTGCAGGCCGCGCTCTCAGGTCTGGCTGCGCAGTAGGATTGCCTGAAGAGCGTGTAAGAAACACCGCACCCGGGCCCTCACGTGGATGCGGTCAGGCTCTCCCTGGAGGAACAGAGCCTCCCAGGTGACTTAAAATGCAGCTGGGATTGCCAACTACAGGACAGCATATAGGTAGTGGCAGCATGCAACCCCCGAAGAGTCCACTGGAATAAATGTAATTCACCTTGGTGCATGGCAGGCGGGACCCATAAGACCGCATGTCTAGAGTTCACAGAGACCCTGGCTGCTGTAAACACAAGGCTTAAAACCTGAGCACGTGACCCAGCCTAAGCCTTGGACAAATAAACTGTTTTACTAAAAGGTCAGATGGTAAATATTTCAAAATTGAGGGAACACGTATTCTTTGCCCTATAGCGTATGTGTGTGTATTTTCTGCCCCACATCCCTTAAAAAATGTAAAAATCCCTGTACAGAAACAGGCTGTGGCTACATTTGACCAGAAGTCCATAACCCTGCCCCAAGCAAGCCTATTGTGGTGCTACACACATGTCTCTCGGTTTTAACTGCGCATTTAGTGAAGTATCCATGTATTTCTAATATCTTTAGGAAAAGCACCTTAAACCAAGGGACTAAAGTAAAAAGCGAGTGGTGACTCTGGAAGAGGTGTTTTTCCCCAAGTGTACGCGTTGTTTTGGGAGCTGTCAGGGCTCCTTCTGCAGGGGAGGAGAATGGCGTAGCGGCTGTGTGGAGAAGAATGTCACAGAGTCCACAGTCCGTGAGACGGCAGGTGCTGCAGAGGGACTTCGCCAGAGATAAGAACACCAGCAACTTTGCAGCAAATGAGGGACAGAGCAGAGCTCTGGGGTAAGAACCAGCACTGCTTTAGAAAAGGATAATTCAAAACATTAATGTTTAAAATTGTATATCAGCGTAAAAAAAGCAAACCTCTCTGCCAGTTGTTATATAATACATTATAAAGCTCCTCAGTGTACTCATGTGTGTGTGTGTGTGTGTGTGTGTGTGTCCTGGGGACTGAACCCAGAGGCACCCTTCCACTAAGTTATGTCTCCAGCCCATTTTAAAACCTATGAGATGGGGTCTTACTAAGTTGCCTAGGCTGTCATTCAACTTCGTTCCTCCTGCCTCATCCTCCCCAGTAGCTCAGGTTTACAGGCATGTGCCACAGTGCCTGGTTTGTCTTTTTTTTTTTTTTAGTTCAAGACTGAAAGGAAATCTGTCTCCAAAAATGAATAAAAGAAGAGGCTGGTGACATGTTAGTGTTTCCTACACTATGTTTCTTGTCCAAAATAATCCTGGTCTTAGAGAAATAAGTCAGAGCCTCTAGTCTCAGCTTGTTCACCTTCTGTACATGGAAAACAGGAAGGGTCAGCGGATCGGGCCCCAGCAGCACTTGGACTAGAGGTACAGTACTTGGGTTTGAGGTCCAGGGTGACAGGACACCGCTGTTGAGCGGAGTGGGTCAAATTCTGTCCAGCCACAGGACAGCTTTAAATGACCAAACAGGAAACTATTATACATATATTATTTCCTTTCACTCAAACCACCACCAGATGTGGCACTGTCCCAAGCCCCAAGAGCTGAGAGATGAAAGTCAAAGCCTGGAATCCGAAGTCAGTCCCTGAAGCTGTCAGAGTGGGTTTTTTTTCTCAGCAGCAAGGCTCAGGCAGTTAAGTTTGTGCTTTGGCTAGGAGCCCCTTTTGACTTGAGCGAGGATGAGAGGCTTAAACCCACGAACAGCTGCCCTCACTCCTGTATTAACTATTGGAAATGAGAATAATAAGCAGCCTTGGGCAGTTTCACCCCCACACCTCCTGCAGACGGCCCTCCGGGGCCAAATGCCCATCCAGGACTCACCCAGGCACTGTGCTGCCAGCCTGGTCTCCCCATTTGTCTCTCAGCTGTCACTGCCTACATTTTATCAGAGTCACCCTCAGTGACAGCAAGCAGCTTTCTGAGGACACGTAATCCACATCCTCTCATGCGGGAGGCTGCTGAAGTGCGGACACATTGACCTAAATAACCGTAATTAGGGCATGTCACTAAATGGCAACCTCCCGAGATAACATCACCCATATTCCTGTTACCCACCGAGCTGGTCTTGATAGTCATTTCCAGACACCTCTGACTCTGTACATCAGTGACCAAGTCCCTGACATTTAAGAGAATAAAATTTTGAGTGTTCATGGGTGGACGGGTCTCTTGAGGCACGGGGAGACTTTCCCACATCTCTGCTCAGGTTGGAGGAAATCTCTGACACGAATCTAGGGGCCTCTGTCTGCCCATATCCTCTGCCGGGCTGGCTCACTGGCGACGGCAGCGCCAAGCTCCCACCCTCGTGGTACCTGGGCACTTACTCTCGGCTCAGCCGACTTGCACGGAGCTGCTCTCTGATGTGACTTAGGCAAGTCTGATTTATGATTGAACGTGGTACACTCTCATTTTCTTTCCCAGAATGCTAGTCTTGTGCCTCACAACTGTTGGACAGCTGATATGTGAAATAAGCACTTTTTTGTGTGTGTGGTAGTACTGGGGATTGAACCCAGAGCCTTCTCATTGAGCTATGTCCTTAGCCTATTTTTTTTATTTTTTATTTTGACACAGGGTCTCCCTAAACTACCTAGCCTGTGATTAAACTTGCAACCCTCCTGCCTCAGCCTCCCAGAGTGCTAGAATTCCTGTCATGGGCACTGTTTAATGCAAAGAAATAGCTTGCAGTTGGACAGTCTCTTTCAGGCTAGAAAGGAGTTTAGGCAGCACACTGGGTTTTGGTCCCCTGCTCCAACCTTAGGACCTAACTGTCTATTTATACAGTGTCCAGACTTATCATCTGCCACATCATGTCTCTGAAATGTAATTAGAGGGAAACCAGTTTGGCAAGATAGTGAGGGAACACGATAATGGGTTTAAGTGATGAAATAGGAAATCCGTTCCTGGGTGGTGTTTGGCGGTTTAGTGTTGCAGGGGCAAGTGTGGGGAGTCTGGGACATTAGCAAGGACAAATTCACACATTCAGCCCTTAGCTGAGATGGAGGACTTCGATTCTGGGTCCACCTCCCTTTACGTCAGTGGTATGCATTGTGGACATGCCTGTTTTCTGGGCAAAGTGACTTTAAAGACATGTTGAAAAATTTTCCCATGATTTTTTTGGTTTTTTGTACTGGGACTTGAACTCAGGACCTCGTGTTTGCCAGGCAGGTGCTTATGCCACTGGGCTATATCCTCAGCAATGTATTGAAAAATAAACAGTGAAATGTAACTCAAAAGTAATTGTGGAAGGGTCATTACCTTTTTCTCTGGGTAAGCCTTAGTAGCTGCTACTTCACTGTTTCCATGAGGAAATTTGTATCTCAAATTGATTTTGCGTTTACTGGTGTCGAGTTTCTGGGTTTGTTCAAAATCCTTCATTAGGTCTGGAGTGTTAAATGGAGCTTAAATAAAAGGCCCTGCTAAAAATAACAAGAAAGACCCGCTTCCTGCCTCTCCCCTGGTGTGGTCAGTCAGTAGCTAATAGCCAGTGGAAGAAGGGTGCTATTGTGCAATCAGAATTGTCTAGCAAGAGATTGCTATCAAGCACAGAGGCAGGTTCTAACAAAACACTTACTAAAACTCTTGCCTTTTTGAGCGAGTAAAATGAACACGGTGCATGAAATGCTGGTTGGGAAAAGAGACCTGAAGTTTCAGACACTTTTTCTTTGGTCTGCTACGCTGGTAAAAACCTAACTTTATCCTCAGAACCCTCATGCTTGCCTTGAAAAGCTGTGACTCTGAGATTCCTAAATAAAAAGAAATATTCAATTACTTTAAAATCTTATGATTGCTAAGACTCACTGTTATACAAAAATATGCTCAGCCTCAAGTATTCGGAGTTTGTGTGAAATGAGGCGAGATGCCTCTCCGTGCTAGCTGTGGGTCCCTTTTTGGAGGAAAGATCAAGCTAACGAGAGGATGAAGCCCACCGTCTCTCTCCTGTCTCTCTTCCCCTCCTCCTCGCCTGTGTGCCATTAAGACCAGCTGGGATGTGTTCATGATGTCACCCAGAACGCCCGGCCTGGAAACTTGGGCTGAAGCAGCAGTGACTCATGCGTCTGTTAGACCTCGGCATGGCATTCAAGACCACTGTCTTGCTGGCTTGTGAGGTCTTCAAGATACAAGCTTAGCTTCTACCCATCTGCTCAACTGCCTGGCACGCAGAGGACTCAGCACTGCTATCTAAATACACAAAATGATTGGCTAAAGGCCAGAAGTCCCGGCACCCAACACTGGCGTGGCCTGTGGGATGCTGGTCTTCACTCTGAGGCCTTCTCATCTGTGCTTTCTGGTGCAGCAGCTCCGTCCTGGGCTTGGCTCCCACTCTGCGCTACCCTTCATTCTAAGCTAGCACCGAGGCGGGAGCGCCGTGCCATGGCAGCTTCCCGCCAGGCTCAGAATGGAGCCCGTGTCCACACTCGACTCCCAACTCTAAGGAGGGAACGGAAATGGAAACCATGTTGGGAGCGAGCGGTGACAACAGCCAAAGGACCGGCTTACGGTAAACACTCCTCCCACTGTGGATCCCAGGGAAGGTCTTGGGCCTACTGAAGAGAGTGGTGTATTGCTGATATGCAGCCTGGAGACTTGATGGAGCTGTGACTTTACAGGTGTTGTAACCTGAAACTGCCATTACAATGTCTTTGCTTAAAAAAAATCAAAACTTGCTGACTTGATTAACTATTTTTTTGCTGAGACTTGAAGTATGCTACACGCATCCATCAAACCACCCTATGAAATGCAAATTAACTCAACCTCTGTATCTCGGCACTTCCTGCATCATCCTATACCACTGAAGAGAGCTAAAATATTTCTCTTGATACTTTTCCCAGTTTCAAATTCCTGAAAGAGTTGTGAGGGAAGTATATTGTGTATAAAGCACAATTTACTGATATCCTTCCTACTTCCAGGGAAATCTAGATACACATATGCGGATTTTTGTGTGGCTATTAGTACGTATTACCTTATTTCCTTTGCTAAGCAGATCATATATATCCTTTAAGAACATAGCTAATCAAGCCAAAAAAATCCAAATATTCATTAACAAATGAAGGGATAAACAGAACATAGTAAATCCATACAGTGGAATATTATTTGGTCATAAAGAGGAATGAACTACTAACACATGCTTCAGCATGGCAGTACCTCAAAAATGGCACACTGAGTGAAAGAGGCCAGACATAAAAGGTCACACGCTGTGTGATTCCTGTTGTATGAGATGTCCAGAATATGAGAATCCATATAGACAGAAAATAGATTAGTGGTGGCCAGGGCTGGACATTGGAAGAAGGGGAGGTCTCTGTTTGAGCCTGGGTTCCCCTTGAGAGTGATAAAGTTCTCTGGAATGAGGCACTGGTGATGTTATGCAATTTTGTAAATATACTAAAAGCTATTGCATTGTATAGTTGTGTTTTTTTTTTTTTTTTTTTTTAGTAACTGGGATTGAACCCAGGGTCTTCACCCTGAGCTACATCCCTGGCCCTTTTTATGTATTTTTTATTTTGAGACAGTGTCTCACTAAGTCACTTGAACTGGGCTTGAACTTCTAATCCTCCAGCCTCAGCCTCCCAGATTACGGAAATTGTAGGCAGATGCGATCACATGCTGTGAGTTGTTCAAAAGTGAATTTTATGCCATGTGAATTATATCTCAAAATTAAACATATGGTCGAGTACCAAAACCACTAACACTGTAGTGTTTGTTAAAGCTGCTCCCTGAATTTTGACAAGTCTCCGTTCCCTCAATTCTGAAAGGAGGAAGTAGAACTAGATGTTCTCTCATCCTTTGACTTTAAATACTACTGATTTGAACTGGATTTTTCTAACTTGGAGGATTTTCTGAGCAAGTGCTTTGCCTGTTAGCTGAAGTGTAGCGCTACAAGGAATGACCCCTGCATTCCATCCTTGGACGAATCCTGCCTAACACCATGCATGTCACTTTGATGTCAAAACCCAACCCTTGGTTGTTGTTTTTTTCTTAAAATTTTTTAAGGGAGTAAACGTTACTCTCTAGAAATAAGCAGGAAACCCAACTCCTCGATAAAAGCCAAAGGTATCGTCAGGATGAGAAGCAGAAATGTAAACCAGCGGAATTCAGCGGGCTGGCTTCTCATTCCGTAAAATGGCCTTTGTCTACAACAAAAGTTTCCTCTCCCCCAGAGCGGGGGCAGTTAGAATAGTCATGGTTTCCACTCCATTTTCCATGAGATTTACATGATTTCTGTTGTATTTTTGTTTTGGGCTTTAGGCTGCTCAACCTAGTCAGCTGCAACCACCGCCGTCAAACACCGAGTCCCCCGGGAGTTTGCACCTATTCTCAACAGGCAAATGGCTCCTGTGCTCAAATGAAAACTGTTCCACTCCTAGCTGCAACCGGGCTGCTGGTTGACCAGATGGGACAAAGCACAACTGCAGAGATGAGACACGAGAAAAGTTCAGGATGTTCGGAGGAAAGAAACCCACCGCTGTTAACACAGAGAAACGTCTACTGTTTTAGCCGACGGCCGACAGGCTCCAATTATAACCACCACCAAACAGAAACATCACAGTAAATCCACAGAGCCAGGGCTGGGAGGAGATTCCAAGTTCAAGCCCAGCCTGAGCAACTTAGTGAGACCCCGTCTCAGAAAAGGCTGGGGGCTGGAGCTCAGTGTGAAAGTCCTGGGTTTGATCTCCAGGACCAAAAAAAAAAAAAAAGGAGCAGATAAGGATAGGACACAAATGAGGAGGGGGATTAGATGCTCTCCATCTGATCCTACAATCTCTCTCTCTTTTGTTATTTTGGTACCGGAAATCGAGCTCAGGACCTTGAGCTTGCCAGGCAGCTCAAGACTTAGTAGAGGATAAGGCCTATTTCCCCATTTCCTCTCTGGCCTCATGTCCCATGACTGCCATACATGCCATACATACTGCCTTGGCCATACAGGACTTTCAAATCTGAGCCCCAGGACCTCTGCACTTGGTGCTCTGGAGTGATCTATGGCCCATTCCTCATTCATCCCATAGGTCTGTCGGTGAAGCTTCCCTGACTCATCCCCACCCCCAGCATCCTCTTCATTTTCCTTCATAGGTACTCACTCCCTGCTGAACTTCTGTTTATTCCGTTTATAATCTGTCCCCATCAAAGCACAAACTCCAAGGGGTGAGGAGGCTTTTATCACTTCACCCACTGTCACACCTTATCACTCGCCCATCACACGCGCACTAAACCTTTGTAGGACAGATGCTGGGAACTCACCCGCGTCCCCCAGGTCGGAGCTCTGGAGAAAAGTGCGGCAGCGCTCCTTGTGCTCCTCCAGGGAACTTCTTTGCTTGTAGCTCCTCCCGCAAAACTCGCACTTGTAGGGCTTCTCCACTGGAAGGAGAGCAGGGGCACTGAGCGACCTCAGGGTTCGGGTCCCCTCCCAGGCGGTGAATGGGGGCTCTGTGAAAACTGTCCACTGAGCAAAGCAGGAGTCCTTGGGTACTTTTGAGTGGATGTAACTTTTGCATTTGAGAAGCTGAAAGAAGGCAGTGGCCTGCTGCTGCTGGTTACCTAGTCCCAGCGTCCTTTGAAAGGATCACTTCCTGGGGCAGCCGGAAGGATTTGGATTTGGTGACCAGTATTTAGCCTAGTGTTTAGCTCCAGGTTGAATCTTGTCTTTTTGAGACAGGATTTTGCTCTGTAGTTCAGGCTGGCCTTGAACTCACTATGTAGCCCAGGCAGCCTCAAATTCATACGTATATCCTCCTGCCTCAGCCTCCTGAGTGCTGCGATTAGAGGCATGCTTCACCACACCTGGCTCATTCTGGTCAAGCAGTTCTGATAGCAAAGTGTCGGCTAAAGCAATCAAAGCTGAGCTAATTAAGGATGTTTCTGAACAGTGGAATGAATGAAGAATGAAGTGCAAAAATGGCTTCACTTCAGAGCAAGCATAAGTTTCCTCCAAGGTTCACCCATACAACTCAGGTGCCGGCAGCCTTCGGCTCACCCCAAGTACTCTACTCCTTGCAAGAGGAGAGTGAACGTTTCAGTGCTCTGTGCGAGACCGGCCAGTCTGGCGTGTGGGTAAAAGATGCCCAAGAATTAGAGTTTTGGGGACTGAGGCTTTTATTTTCTTTCTTTTTTTGCACATGTGGGGTCAACCCAGGCCCTGCACGTGGTAGGCAAGTGCTCCAGCCCTGAGCCACTGTCTGTCCCAGCCCCCAGATATTTATTTTCTAAATCCTCTTGCTCTATTTAAAATAGAGGCATTGGGATTTAAAGTCGTGAAAGATCCTTAAAAAACTCCAGATTATAACAAAATGCAAATTTCTAGGGCTAATGATGTCAAATTTGCACACAAATTGGGTTCTCTAAGGTCCATTTTAAAAATTCCTATTGTTTCTTACCTGAGAAACATAAAGAAGATCACTGTCCTCATCTTTTTTTTTTTTGAGCAAACTCATCCTTATTATTACTTTGAAAAATGAGACACACACACAAAAAAACCACCCAAATCTGCCTGGCATGATCTCCCTGCCGGCTTCCGTCGGGGAGGACTCGTGTAACCCTAGTCTCTGAGTTGTAACCAGCTTCAAGATGAGGCCTTAGTTTTAGTCAAAGTAGAAGATGTGGATTAACATAAACACAGACCTTTTTTTTCAATTAAAATTTTGTCAGATAACATCAAGAACATGAAGTCCCAAATATGAAAATGAGCCCAGTCTTATTTTTCTAAGAAAATTCTAAATGTTGAAAAAAATTGCACTATCTGGGCTGGTCAAAAAACGGAGTAAAAAACCATCCAGAAGGCTCTTGGCTCTTGAAGAATTCTTATTTTTGTGCATCTGTTAGAGACTTACAGTAAATAGGTTGATAAGTAAGAGGAAAGCTGAGATCGAGGAATGTAGCCCAGAGTGGCTAAAAAGGACCCGAAACAGTGGTTTATACCTGGTTTACAGTTGTTTGTAATTTATAAAACTACACATCATTTGCCTGTCCTGGATTCTGAATGGAAAGCATGTGTGTGTGTGTGTGTGTGTGTGTGTGTGTGTGTGTGTGTTAGGACAATAATCTTTTAATAAAGTTTAACATAAGAAACTATCAATGGTTGTAATTTCCTTGCAAAAACTACTATTATCAAGCCATTTTTCGGGCAGGAGGGGGCTCTCCCTGTCTGGCTGCTGGCCTCCAGGGGCTGAGGACGGGAGGCAGTGTCTCCAGCAAAGCAGACTGAGAGCAATTAATGCCTTAATGGAAGGGCAATTAGCCCTAGAGGTCTCTGCTGCTGCCACCCCTCAGCACTGCAGTGACAGATCGGAGCCTCTGCACTTAACTCTTTGCAGTGCCCGTCCCCAGTCATGGCTGCTCGTCCCACTTACTTACCAGAATGTGTCCTAAGGTGCCCCGTGAGCGCATCTCTCCTTTGGCACGCGTAGCTGCAGAGGTGACACTTGAAAGGTTTCTCCCCGGTGTGCAGTTTAATGTGGCGGAGGAGATTACCCTTCTGAGTGAAGGATGCCCCGCACTGATTACACTGGAATGGGCGTTCACCTTGAAAGAGGACGAGAGAGGGATTTCTGGTGACCAGGCTAGTGGGAAAGCACATGTACAGATCAGATGCCTATGGCAAAGCTTGCCTCCCGGACCACGCTGTTCATGCTGGGACCACTTGGGAGCTGCATTTCCAGGCAAGCATGGTAAGGCTCCCTGTGGAAGTTTCCCTCCAAAAGACAAAATGCTCCCACCCAGCAGGCCTAGTCTAGGTATTGTTTCATCTTGAATCAGACCAAAGAAATGCAAGTACCTCTAGGGTAGCTTTTTTTTTTTGAGACAGGGTTTCACCATGTAGTTTAGACCAGCCTTGAACTCACTATGTAGCCCAGGCTGGCCATGAACTCACAACTATCCTCCTGCCTCAGCCTCCTGACTGTTGGGATTATGGGCAGGTGCCCTTATAGGCCACACCAGGCTTTAGGACCTGAGAAAGCTTTAGCTTTCTAGACCTGAGTTTTCATATTACTCAACATTCCTCTTAAGCATAATCTCCTTTACAGAGACTCACAGACTCAAACCAGCAAGGTGCTGAGGGCCACAAATCCCTCCACTTAGTGTCTTCAAGTTGGTTATCAGACACAGTGTACTGGCTCTGGAGACTGTTGCTCACAGGCTTCCTCTAGACTGCCTGGTCCCTGTCTGGAGATACCATCCTTAAAGCTGGGGATAAAAACTACAACCTTTCACCTACCAAATCTGAACCAGTACAGGAAGGGGATCTCCTTTTATTAAAAGTGCTACACAAAAATACACAGCGCTATCTAAGAAGCAAATTGCACAATTCAACTCCCGCGTCTTAACTGGAGAAGAACCGTTCGGCTGACCCAGCACACTGGGCTGTCTGTGGTCTTTCCTCAGGCACAGCACTGGCCAGCTCACCAGGTGGTCGGCAAGGCAGCTGGGAGAGACACGTGGGAATTGGAGCAAAGCCCAGAGGAAGTAACCCAAAGCCCCCAATTCTACCAGCTTGCTCATTTCCAGGTGGCTGTGACAGTTCTTCAGAAGAATGGAAAAGGAGACTATTTACCAGTATGGCTCCGCTTATGAACCATTAAGACATTGAAGCTAATGCAGGATAATCCACACACGTCGCAGCTCATCTTGCCACCGGCCGGCCTGCCGCTATCATAAGGGGCCGCGTGCCTCTCCAGCTTCATGTTCTCATATTCACTGTATTCCCTCGCGTAACTGTAAGGGATCTCGGGCTCCTCCATGTGTCCCACGGGCTCTGGCTTCAAAACGTTCTCCTCTCTCTCAGTGTACTCATCCTTCACTTTCACCGACTCATCTGCAGGGGAGAAAACGCCAGAAATGAGCAATGACTGTGTCTGAAGCTGCGAAAGCGTTTCAGAAGGCAGTGGCGCACAAGTGACAACTAAGTACCAAATTAAGCTAATGCAACGTTATACATCTACAAGACAAGAGAACGCCCCGAGGGTGATTGCTCATTATTTGAGTTCAGAACCTCAGTGAGAGGAAAACTCACATACCCACGTGCGTGGAACAGACGACAAAGTTTTAGGCGATCCACGGTCCCGGGAACAATGGGTTTTAGTTGTGACTGCTCAGAGGGACCGTGAAGCAAACACTCGGAACAACTCCTGTCCAGTTGGGGGAGAAGAAAGGTGCTCGGACCCAGCACTTTTTTGGTGACTGCAGTTAACAGCAGGCAAAGTGACAAGCCCTTAGGCTTCAAGGAAGAAATACCACTGTCACCCCTCCAGTGCATCCGATTTAAGAGGACAGGGGAACAGTTAAAAGGGTTGTTTGATTATGACGTTAAGCTACACTTGGCCTCTTCCCTTCCCGCGTGCATGACGTAGTAAGACGGGTCCCACCTCCCCGTCTCTTTTGGAACTGATAGAGACACGATGCTGAGGGAGAGGACGCTGTCAGTACTGGTGAGGCGGTGCTGGGCAAGATGAAAGAAGAGATTGCTGGCCGTCACCTAAGGAGCTGCTCCACTGACCTTAGGTGAACAGGGTTCCACCTGACAAGGGGAAAGACACCTACACCAGAGTTCAAGAGGGCCACGTGAGGCCCCGGGATTGCAGGATCAGGCGGGGGTGGAGGAGCTGCCCATGTGACGACTGTTACTCCCTCAAGATGACGAAGACACATTCATATAGTAACATGAACAAGACTAGATATTTGCCTGGTGAAGTCACAAGTATTTGTAATGGGTTTTAAAAACACAAATGCTTAGTCTTTGAAGCTGGTTCTTAGAAAATCAATGTTGTGCCTCCTTCCCCAGAGGAATCACAAATCCCTGGAATCAGGGCTGAGTGGGCAGAGAGACCATCTCCTCTAACCCCCTGTTTCTCAGATGAGGCGGCGTGGGGGGTGGAGCTGTCTCCGGTGACTCATCCAAGCGTGTGTGGCCAGTTACTGGCCGGGGTGCAGTTATAATGCTGAACTTAAGCCCCAGCTACCAATAACCTGGATCTGCCTCACACATTAGCTATAAAAGATCTCGGTGGCTTCTTGCTAACTCCATTCCACTCCCTGCCTCCACTGGGGGTAGATGTGAAAACCCAAAACACCCTGAAGAAGAAAAGGTATTTTTAAAAGCGGCATCCCTTCCAAAACACATCAGTCAGTGCTGCTCCTGCGGCCACACGGAGGAAGTTCAGCTGCAGCTGTGCCCGACTCGCTCCCTTCCGCCTGAGTTTCAATTTTCACTTCTACCAAGGTTCCCTTTCATCTATATTAACTGTGTTTGCTTAATAGAGCAAGACAGGCCCTGGCCACCGCCAGCAGAGCCAGGGCTGCAACTCCGGTCCGCTGCTCGCCACAGTTCACGGTTCACAGCCTTTCCCTCGTTGCAGGCAAGGGCCGAGGCTGCAGGATAAACCCAGCATGCTCCCAATATGTCGTCCTGTGCAGCTGGGTTCTAGCTGAGTTGGTAACCACAGCCTCCTCCTTTCTCTGGACAGCCTTTGCCTGCCTTCAGGCAGATTCTGTTTCCTTTAGTTGTTTGGCTTTTTTTTTTTTTTTTTAACTTTTAAGAGAAGGGTGCGCCTGAGGCTGCCCTCTGCTCTCCCCAGCTCTCCAGCTGTGGGTGATATCCCAGCAAAGGTTGAGTGCACTTCAGTTTGCATGTAGGCGTTTAAAAGAACCTCAACGGAAAACTTCAGCTACTGAAAACCAAACACAGCAGACTGAGAGGGCCAGCACAAAAGGATCCTTTTCATTTTGGTTAGAAAATGTGAATGTGACCACAGGCAGGCCACTGTGCGGTCCATGAGCATTAAAAAATAGTGAGATCAATGGGTGGGGATCTTTCTGAAAACAGAGAACACAAGAGAGCTGCTCCTTCCTCGGGACTATGACCTTGGTTGGCCTGACCAGGAACCTCAACATGGCTGAAGGTCAGACCACGGCTTTAGTCCTTCAGGACAGCTGTAGGCCAAGGCAGGCAGTGTCTCAGACCAGGGCCATAGAGAAAGAGACAGGGAGCAGGGTGGACCCTGGGACTAGCAGACCCAAACAATGTCCGGTACAGTTGCTCATTGACCTGTTTTAGACAAACAACCTGGATGACCTCTGCATGAACAGCGATTTGCAGTTCCCGTGTGAAGGTAGATAGAGCTGCCCATTAGAATCCATCGGAACCCAAGGTACAAGTGGGAGTCCTGGGAAATGATCGGTCTTAGCACCCAAATATAGTCTCCTGAAGCATCCACGAAAGGGCCCGACTGCTCCAGCAAGGAGGCCCTCTCCGCTCGTTGGCAGGAAGGTGTGTTAATACCCCTAGAAAATACCAGTAACCACCTCTAAAGTCAACACCATGATTCCAAATTTGCTCTGCATTTGCAACTTATGTGTAGCTACAGGTGGCATCTCCCCTCTCCTGTCTTCATGTCTTGGAACTGTGAAACCCTTTCCACCGCCACGGCGCCAGGCCCTCAAACCCCCCAACCACAGGCCCTCGGGCTGTCCGGGCACCAGCGCTCCCTTCCTCTCCCTTCGCAGCTCAGCTCTGCGGCTCGTCCTCCCCCACCCATCTTCTCCGCGGTCTGTGTTGCTCAGACTTGCCACGAAGGTCGCTCACGCTTCCGCCTCTCTGTCCCCAAGATGGGCTCAGTTTTCCCTGTAAACTGGCTTTGCCTCCACGATTGCCTGAATCCTCTGGCTCTCGACTCCAGCCCTTTTGTGAGCGCCATTCCCGAATTCCAGGTCGCCCCTGGCAGCACGGAGCACCACGGTGAGCTCCTCTGGCCTCCTGCTTCTTCCTCAGTGAAGCTGTCCTCCTTCCCTCTCTGGTTGCTTCTGTCCACCTCTATTTCCTCTCCCCGCCTCCTGAGTATTGCCCTTGACCCCGTCTTCCTCCCTCTCCAGCTGGAGCACCAGGCAGGTGCTTGTGTGGCTGAGTTACATCCCCGGCCCACCTCATCCATTCTTAAGGCTCCACCTAGCCTCTTACACACGAGTCCCACTCTTCCGCCCTCACCCTCTGTTTGCGAGAGGCCCCAAGGTGTCTTCGCAGTTGCTCAGCCCACAGCCCCCCAATCGTCTCTGCTTTTCCCTGTGCGTGCCCTCGTTCCCTCGGTCACCGGTCCCCCTTTGCACCTGCTGTCCGTTCTGCCCCTCCACGCGCCCCTGCGCTCACCTCAGCCCCTGGGGCCTTATGCTGTCACCTGCTGCCTCGGCCTTGTCCCTTTCTCCTTCCCAGCTCATCTTGGATGTTACCACGAGGCTGCTGTTCCTACAACCACAGCCTGCCCGTAACCTGCCCCTTCCAAATTCTCCAGTACTCTCTGCTGCCAGTGAAATAAAGTCCGAACTCAGAAACAAAGACAGTGAGAAGGCCTTCTGAGATTAGCGTAAGCCTATCCTTAGAATGTTCATTTTGGCTACCCGGATATCCCTCACCAACCTGCACAACTGCTAGGTATTCTCGGTTATGTTCACACTCTTTCTGCCACCAGAAAGGTCTTTCCTCAGCATGGCCCCAGATCCCAAGTCCCACACAACTAAGGTCAAGCAGCCGGTCAACCCCACCCATGATGTCTTCCCTGGCTCCTCAGTGGGAAAGTAGCCAGTCCCCTCTGTCTCTGGGTTGGATACAAGTGCGCCTCGTCTTCTCTGTGGACACGTGAGCCAGCTGTCGGGAGAAGCAACACAGATTGTGCCTGTGCACACACATACTTTTTAAAACGCTCAATATTCTCTACAATACTGCTTACTGAGACCAAAACTTGCCCCTGAAGTCCCAGCTATCTGGGAGGCTGAGGCAGGAACACTGCTTGAGCCTAGGAGTTGAAGGCCACCCAGGCAATGTAGCAGCACCCTAACTCAAAAAAAAAAAAAAGAAAAAAGATTATAGGACTATAGGTTGTATGGTTTTAAGAGAAATTTGGGGCTCCACAAGAGATCTACTAACCTGGGAGGGGACTGGAAATCTGCATTTTAAAACACACTGTCCAGGGAACCCTCGTGCACAATGGACTCTGGGAACGTCGGCTCTAGACAGGATACTGTGCCCCACACAAAGTAGACGCCATTGAATCCTGGGTACACGGGGCACCGCCGCCTCCACCTCTGGCTGGCCCACGGCACATGCAACCTCTGTCCTACCCTGTGCCGCTTTCACATCGGTCAACGATGGCAACAAAATCCTTCTTTAGAAACTTCCAGGGATTTCATCTAGCTCACAGGATAAAGTCCACGCTGCCCCATCCAGAAAATGCAGAAGCCTGGGCCTTCCAGAATCAGAATTTGTAGTTTAACAAGGTCCTCAGGGAGTCCTCTGTGCCCGGGAGACTGAGGGCCACAGGAACAGCCTGACTATTCACAGCTCTCCTACCTGCCCCACGGGTGCCCTTCCACCACACCCATACTCCGTCCAAACTCTAGAGGCCACTTCCTCCACGCAATCTTCCTGGGACTGGGATTCGAACTCAGGACCTTGCGCTTGCCAGGCAGGCACTGTGCCACTGAGCTATATCTGCGGCCTGACACTCTTCACTAGGAAAAGAAATTCTTGTTTCTTTGTTCTCACACACCTGTATCATTGTGCTTTATATTTAGCATGAGGCAATTGACCAAAATGTTCCATGTGAAACAGTAACATTGTCCCACCACTCGGAGACGTGTATCACCCTTCCCACAGATTTTCAGTTGTCAGGGACTGGCACTCCCTAAACTATTTAGTAAAGGCAGAAACTCATGACAATCTGGGAATAAATATTTGAGTCCACTTAAGGAACTGCCTTGGAGTATTCTGAAGTCTTTTTTGTAAAGGGAGATAACCTTTTGAATAATCCTCTATGTTGGTTTTGTAAAGTCTAATCACCTTATAATATGCCTCAGTTTCCTTAGACATACAATTTAAACTGACACTTAAAAGGTCATCAAAAATCTTCCCAGGCACTGGCACAATTTTACTTCAGCAGTCAGGTGGCGGGTCTGTGGGTGCTTGTTTTGTTATTTTGTTCTTTAAACCGAACATGTAATTATACTTGCCATTTGGAGTGTACAGTTGACTCCATAATAAAAAATGTTAAAGGCTTCCTAAGTAAATTTTGTTTATAATTGAACTTGTGGAGAAAAGAATGTGGCAAACCACAAATTGCTGATAAAGGTAATTGCTATACATTCCCAGAGGGGGGAAAGATGTCTAAATTGAATCTAACCCATAGGAAATTAGATTAAACTAAACTTCTTCCTAAAGGAGCTGCTCTGGGGTACAATTGTTCCTATCTTTGTGTTCTGGAGCCTCTTAGGAAGATCTTTCTCTCACTCACACACACACACACACACACACACACACACACACACACACACACCCCAGAGAGCATTTTGTATGCTGAGGAGAACAAAAGGTTTGGCTCGCCGGGGCTGACGCACATGGTTTCATTTCCTGGGGTGATGGTTATCACGCGAAAGCCTCACACTCCGGAGTAGACATTTTTGGTTTCACCTGAGACGCTGCAAAACAATGGGTCCTGGACAGGATCCAACATCTAAATCCTTCAGGGGCAATAGCGTTCTCAGCCAACTGTGCCTCAGTTTGTTTTTACAGGCACATAAAATGCTCGGCTGGAGAGAGGAACCCATCAAAGACGCAAACTGAAGCGCCGACCTGGGTGCTTGGACGGCGGCGTGTTGGCACCTCGTGCAAAAGGAAGGCGCTGAATTTCCGCCCTGAACTGAGAGCGCTCAAGACCCACCTCCAGCAGGGACAGAGCTTGAAGTAAAAGCCTCAGGTTGGCCAGTGATGCTGCGAGAAGGGGCAGAGCAAGGCTGTGAGGCAGGGAAGACACAGAAGGTGATGTTGTTTAAGTGTTTTACAAGGAGCTGGGGTCATAACCATGAAATCCTCAGCACATGCAAAAGTCAACTGGATAACAAAGAAGCTTAATCATCGTAATGTGGCATTTTAATGATGTCGCTGATTTGCTGTGCCAATTTGGAGATAATGAGGCCCTAATGCTACAGATGTTCAGCCAGGCTAAAAGAAAGGGGGGAGGTGGGCTTTCCTAGCGTGCCATTTTCTAACTATCCAATTAAACAAATTGTGAAAGCATCTAAATAGTTTACCAGGTTTTGACAGCTGTTAATAGGATTTAGAAGCTTGAAGCGCTAAAGAGCAAAATGTGAGCTATATGTACTGTAGGTATTGAGTCTACAGAGCTTGTCGCTGTCACCCAACCCGGCACAAACAGATGAACTAGAACAGATTCCCTTATACAATGAATGTCAGTGTGTCTTTCCCACAATGGCCTCTCTGTATTAGGAAGAAGAGCTCTGAAACGATGGGTCATTTTCACTTTCAAATCCACACTTTTTGTGTATAAAGCAAAGAGAGAGAAAAACCCTGCGACAGTGTGAGAACAAAGGACTAAGGAGGACGTTTAGTATTTAGTAACTGGTAAAATTATAAAGCTTCAATGCAGGCTGGAATTTTGGTCATTGACTTACAAGGCATATTATGCTTTGCTTTCTGTGCTCTACAAATGTAAAACAACGCGTAGGGTGCAGTGGCTTGCCTGTAATCCCGATTACTTGAGAGGCTGAGGCAGGAGGATCACAAGTTTGAAGGGAGTCTGGGTAACTTACAGAGACTCCGTCTCAAAGTAAAAATAGTTAGAACACTGATGTTCTAGAGGTAGACCATTTATCTAACATGTGAGAGGTCCTGGGTTCAATCCCCAGCTCAAAAAAAACATTAAAAGAATGAACTGCTATTAATTTTTTAAATGCTGATTTTAAAATTAGGAGAAATATTGGAAAATGTGAATCAGACTAACAAGAGATATCACCATATCCCGATAGCAAAGAAATAAGAGCAGGTTTGGTAATGGTCAGTTGATTTAAGTTCTCATTAAAACATGTTCTCATCAGACTTTTAAATTTTTCTGTAAAGAATCAACACTGGTAATCAGTAAATCCTGTCATGTCAGGTGTGGAAGCACTGGCCCGAAAACAGGAAAAGTTTCTGCGGCAAAGCACCCTTCAATTTCACTAATGACATTAGTTTTCATATTATCTGAAAATGAAGTAGCTCATCCACTGGCATAATAATAAAATAATTTTAGTAATTTCAGTCATTTCTTTGCTTCCCCATTTGAACAAGAGGAGCTTTACTATTGTAACAGTGGGAACATACTATCCATTAGCAAAAGGTGACATTTTAGCTGGTCGGTGGGGCCAAACTCTTCAGAGATCACAGGATCGAGTCCAATTCTTCATCCAGAATTGTAAGGACTGATGAACATGCCATGTGAAGGCTCTTCTAAACCGCTCTGCCCACTATGAAGATTACCTTTTTCTATTATTTTTATCTATGTATTATGCTATTTTGTACTTCTATTTCTGACAAATAACTACTAGCCATCAAAAAATAATAATGGATAGAAGTACATTCAAAGATGTGGAGGTGTTAAATGTTACCGAAACAGCTAGAGACAGACAAAAGCACGTGCCTGGTAGAGATTTCATTTATAAATCCACAAGGGAAAAAGTTCTTTTCACCTGGCGTGGTGGCGCATGACTGTAATCGCAGCACTCGGCAGGCTGAGGCAGGAGGATGGTTGTGAGTTCAAGACCAGCCTGGGCTACAAAGTGAGCTCAAGGCCAGTCTGAACTGCATAGCAAAACCCTACTTCAGAAACACACACACACACAAAAAAAGTTCTTTTCACTCAAAATTCTCCTGCACAGAGTATTCGCTCTTTCTTAGAAACAGCATTAACTAAGAAGTACAAAGCATGTTAAAATATAACTCTTAGTAGAATTGAAAATTATCACCCAAATACAATTACGTTGTCTAAAAACATTCTGACTGCCATAAAACAATCTCAGAGTCCCAGGGAAGAGAAGTAGCGAAAGTCTTCCATGTTCATGGCATAGGAGTTCAAGGTGTACATAGTGTGTACTATGTCACATAACAGTCAAAATACTTATGTCTGCCGGGCCTGGTGACGCACACCTGTAATCCCAGCACTCGAAAGGCTGAGGCAGGAGGATCACTGGGAGTTCAAGACCAGCCTGAACTGCATAGCGAGAGACCCTGTCTCAAAAAGACAAAAAACAAAAACAAACAAACAAAAATTTATGTCTATGAAGACCTAGAGTGCTTTCAAGACAGAGACCAGCTTTTAATACTGTTTGTGTCCCAAGAACCCATGAGGGGATTCAGTTACTTTAGGAACTGAATGGACGATGGCTGAACTCCTTGGGCTGCCTGAAGTAATTTATGATAACAACCAGCCACAGAGAGAAGAAGCAGTAAATCTCTGAGAATAATGAGCCCTGGACTTGTCTACAACAGTCTGAGGCTGGTGAGCAGCCGGTGGACTCTCTCCCCGAGGCACATGGGAAGAAAGCCTGAGCCGCGGTGGTGTCCACCTCTCAGGGACTCCTGTGCCCTGCGCAGCCTGGCTTCTGCCCTTCTGCGCCAGCACTTTGACATCGGGTGCCCTGACCAAAGCCTGCTTCTCACCCTCTTCCTTCAGACTGTGCTTTGTGAAATGTCTGCCTCATTATTTGTTTCCTGCACTTCCTCCGCTTCCTCGGTGTCTTACGTGGGAACCATCCGCAGGGCTTGGCCTTTTCTCATTACGCGCCCCTCACCCGGCTTTCCGCGGCTGGTCACTGCCAACTGTGTCCTCCTGGTGTCTTTGCTAGTGTCTCCCCGGCGCATCCTCCAGTCACTTCCTGCGCATGGGTTTCCTGCTCATGTCTCACATGCAACAAGTTGTCAACCAGCTCGTTCTTTCTCCTCCTCGCTGCCCCCGTCCATTCCTCCTGTCCTGTCCCCGTCCCTCCTCTACAAAGCGTCTGTACAGAACTCTGCTTGTGCCCTCAGCATAAATACCATGCTTGTTGCAGAGCTCGGTGACTGCTCCCCAGCAGAGGGGAGGGGAGGGGAGGGAGGAAAGAGATGGGTGGGAAGGAAGAAAGGAAGGAAGGAAGGAAGGAGGCAGGAAGGAAGGAGGGAGGGGAGGGCGGAAGGAGGAAAGGGAGGGAGGGAAGAACAATTAGCCTGTTTTTTTGCCTCAAGTACGAAATTAAGGTTGCCAGTGTTTTAAAAAAATTGCACAGATTGTAATTTTGCCTAAAGCCAGCACATTATCTCTGTGTAGAAGGAAACAGCAAATTGTATTTCTAACTAAAGGGTCACCAATCAGACCCAAAGGGCACAAAGCCTTTTTGAAGGATGGGGAAATGAATCTGAGTATTAAAAATGAGAAGATTCTTATTAACATTCAATTAATTAAAATATGTACAACTAATATAAAATCTACCATCTGTAGCAGATTACTCGGACTGTTAGTCCTCTCTCTTTAACGACTCCCTCCCTCTCTGGTTTTCAGCCCGCCGAGAACGCTGGAAGAGACTCGGCCCTGTCTTCTCCTCAGGGAATGAGCGGCACTAAAAGCACACAGAGGAACGAGCTGTCTTGTCGCAGAGACGGCCCTTCCCTGGAGGTGACGTCCAACAAATGCTTAGCAGCTGCCCAGCCGCAGGCGTTTGGGCTTCGAGCAAAGCTGCACCCTGGCTCAGCCAGCAAGCGCAGAGGGGATAGCGGCTGGCAGCACAAAGCTAGAGTGGAGTCCGGCCAACACGCTGGAGCACGCTTCATTCCTTCCCCAAATGGCAGTTTCCATGGACCACGAGTCCAGAGGTTCCTACCCATCATGTTCAACTGATGGAATGCACTTGCTTTCCTTCTTTTATCTTTAAAGTAAAAAAATAAAAATACCTTTAGTGACAGTAAAAATAAAGTTACGATTAAAGAAAGGCAAGGGACAGTATGGAATTAGCTCTTCTCAACACCCCCCCCCCGTGAAAATGGACTTGAATGCCTTGTACTCAGGCAACCTTAGCCAGTCACCTGACTTCTGTGAATTTTCTCATTTGCGCGAAGATAATATCTGAAGATAATACCTCACAGGGTTGTTATGGTAAGGTAATTAAGTGAAATAATGTATGTGAAGTTCCAGCAGCTGACACATCCTATCGTTCACGACGTTGACCGAGGCAAAGATTTCTTAGATATGACACTGAAAGCATGATTCACAAATGAATATATTTCATAAGTTAATAAAGACAAATAATTCCATTAAAAACAGATGAAAGATCTTAGCTGACATTTCACCAAAGAAATTATACTAACGGACACTAGGCCCTCAAAAAGATACTCAACATCATTGGTTATTAGAGAAATGCAAATTAAACCACAGTGAGAGGCTGTTTCGTACCCACTAGAATGGCTGTTACCAAAGACACACGATAGTAACCCTAGCAAGGATGCAGAGGAAAGGGAGCCCTCGCAGGTCGCTGGTGTGAACGTGAAACAGTGCGACTGTTTCGAGAACAGTGAGGCAGCGTGGCAGGCGGGCTCCGGCATGGGCCCAGTAACCTCAGCTGCCCTCCTCCGTAGCCTTGTGTGGTCGGCCCTGGCGCGTGGGCTGACCTCGGCAACTCGCCTCTGCTGAGCAGAACCCAGCGAGGTGACTCGGTTGTAATGGCCTGGGACTCGGGTCTTGTTGGCACCTTGTTCTTGTGCAGTTCTCGGATGAGCCTCTGGGGCAGGGCCTGCCCAACCTCCAGCGCGGAATCAGGGCCCTCGGTCTACCAACCCTCAGCATTGAGCCCTGACGGCGTGTAGGGGCTCGAAGCCGAACCTCCTCAGGTTGAACCTTCCTGCGAGAGCACAGCACCAGTCAACACCTGGACTGCCGCTAGCGGCAGGGACCCGGAAGTGCCGCAGTGGCGTGCTGAGATAGCACGTTCCCACTGCTTTCAGCTGCTAAGGCTCAGGGTGATGTCTTGCACAGCAACCGATAACTTAAGTCAGGGAGTTTCTTACCAAATTAAGCATAAATTTATCACAGGACCCTGCCATTCCGCTCAGGTATCTACTCAAAAGAAATGAAGATATATGTTTACACAGACTTGCCTATAGACATTCATAGCAGAATTATTCATAAGTGTCAAATGCAGACATTCCAGTGTCCAATTGATGACGAAATGTTCTATGCCCCTGCGATGGAGAACAGAGACAAACTGGATATGTGGGGCAACACGGGTGAACTTCAAAACCGCTGTGTAAGAAGAAGAAGGCAGAAGCAGAAGGTGACCTGTGGCATTATTCCGTTCGTAGGAAATATGCAGAAGCAGTGGCACAGCCAGAGGCAGAACTTAAGATTCGTGATCGCCGGGGGCTGCAGGCTCCCACTGAGCACTGACCACAAACAGGGCTCAGGATCTTTTCAGGAGACAAAAATGTTTTCAAACATGGTGACAGTGGCACAGCTCTGTAAGTTTACCGAAAAAAAATCACTGAACTGCACAGTTAAAGTTATGTAGGAGCTGAGGCAGGAGGATTGTTGTGAGTTTGAGACCAGCCTGGGCTACAAAGTAAGCTCAAGGCCAGCCTGAACTGCCTAGCAAGACCCTATCTCAAAAAGACAAACGTATGCAAGGTAGGCATAGGGGTACACCCCTGCAGTTCCAGCACTCTGAGAAGCTGAGGCAAGAGGATTGCAAATTTGAAGCCAGCCTGGGTTGTTTAGTGACTCAGGGAGACTCTGTCCCCCCAAATTTTTTTTTCAAGAAAAGGGGCCAGAGATGTAACTGAATGTGAAGGCCCTGTGTTAAATATCTAGTATTTTTTTTAAAGGTACATAAATTACAACTAGACTAATTCTTCCAAGATCAGATGGAATCAGGCATATTCAGGGTGCTATGCCCGTAGAAGAAAGGGATTTTTTTGTGTGTGTGGTACTGAGAATTGAACTCATGACCTCACACTAGCCTAGCAGAGGCTATGCCACTGAATTATATCCCCAGCCCTGGACTAACTCTTTAAAAAAGAAGAAATCAGTACAGATAAAAGAAAAGAAAGCTAAAATGACAGCTAGCTTCCCTGATACTACTGCTCGGTACCAAATGTGGAGACTTCAGCTGTCCATTTACCAGCTTCCGCAAGAAGCATCATAACAAGTGTAGTAATTTTTGAGCTTTCATCAGCTCCACATGGAAAAAAAATCCTCAAAGAGCATCTTTAAACCAGATGAGGGGCTGGGGATATAGCTCAGTGGAATAAGCGCTTGCCTAGCAAGCGCAGGGTCCTGAGTTCGATCCCCAGTACCACAAAAAAAAAAAAAAACCAAAATAAACCAGATGAAGTGGGAAATGCCCATAATTCCAGGGGGTCGGGAGGCTGAGGCAGGAAAATTGTAAGTTTGAGCCCAATTTGGGCAACTCTGTCTCAAAATGAAAAATAAAAGGAGCTGGGGTAAGGTGTGGTGGCACGCATCTGTAATCCCAGCACTTGGGAGGCTGAGGCGGGAGGATCGCTGCAGGTTTGAGGCCAGCCTGGGCTCCATAGTGAATCAAAGCCAGCCTGAACTACTTAGGGAGACTCTGTCTCAAAAACAAAAAATAGAGCTGAGGATACAGCTCAGTGTGAAGGCTCTGGGTCCAATCAGCAACACCACAAAATGCAAGCAAACAAACAAAAGAAAACAAAAGCCACATATCTTTAATGCCTTTTGCATCTGTACAACTGATTCCATGTCCTTTTTGACAAAATTAATAAGAATAACTAACTGGTTTTAATAAAGAAAGGTGTACACTTATTTAGGTTCAATTCCCAGCACCGCAAGACAAAACAAAACAAAATGCCACCCCCAGCACATACAAGGTGCTTTTCCTCGGCAGTAGGAAAGGACGCTAAAGCAATTCATTACAAAAGAGTTTGCCTCACAGGAGACCTTTCATACTGCTATTCATTATCAAACATCTACCTGCTGATTTTTACTCTCATTCTGAATTGAACTGTAGTCTGTAAGGAGACAAATTTTCAATTGCAGAGCACTTTTTTGCCACATTTTTGCTTTTATGGGCTGTACCATCTCTTGTTCTGTGAGCAGAGCAGTGCACTGCTCACTCTGCTACACTACACTTATTAACTAGTTAATGAGCCCATCTCTGACCTACAGAGGCAGCAGTGGTGTAAGCGCATGTGGGGAAGCCCTCTGCTGTTCCCTGAAGGGTGTGAAAACCCGGTTCTCTTCCAAGACAAAAGAAACGCAGTAAAGAAGGATCTTTCTACACAGTATCACACAGAGAACTGGAACGACCGGAAGAACCGGAACTGGAGAATCAAGTTGACAGGAGTAAGAAACAGGTCACATAAAAATGCCAGGGATGGTTCTGGGCTCTAAGCAATAGGAGAGGTAATAAAGGGTCATTAAGCTGTTTCCAAACGGGCTGGGGCTGGGGGTTGAAGGACGGCCACAATCCTGAGCTGATGTGCGGGAGAAGTCAGTCAAAGGCCTTTCGCACGCTCTCTAGGGTCTCCGTGATCTTCCTTGAGGGGGTCACAGAGGATAAGGACAGGATGGCTGGGATTTCTGCCTCGGCAGACGCAGGTGCGCGAAAGCCTGGCTCTAACGAATCTCGTCAGTGTCTTTAATGCCACCAGACTGACAAATAGAGTGAAATACCTGTCATGATCCCATTTTTACTTCTCCAGTTGACATAATTAAGAAATCTATTACGGGTAAGGTCACAAATTATTTTTAATTATTAAACCATGGGCCTCCATATGTTACTGTTTAGACAGCAACACCCACTGAAGAATACAGTGTTCCACACTGTCGTTCACGCACCCTCAAATCTAGATCCAACTGCGGTCGGTGAGAGCAGATTTCAACCAGGCAGCTAAACGGGGAAACATCTGGACCTCCCGTTCCAAACGAGAAAGGTCACATGTTAAACCCAGATAATCTCGTTTATTGGTGTTTGAAGGTTATACACCAAGGGCTGGATTATCAGGGTCCCTCCTTCGGGGCTGGCTCTGACACCTCTCATTTGCCACACACGTGGCACTCTACGCTCCCAAGCTCCGAAACTACCGCGTCATTATCCCTTTCAGGGGCAGTTTTCCTAATAGTCTGAACACAGTGCTCCATCAAAGTATTGCTGGACCACTGATTCGATTCTCAAAAATGCCACACAACGGAACTGTGGAGGGTGTTCATTCTTTTAAAAGCTGCTTTGCAGATTTCCTTCCAGCACTGCGCTAGGGAAGAAACACCTGCAGCTTTCCCCATCAACGTTAAAAGGAAAAGCCTTTGAGTTAGCAAGGAATAAAGTGAAAAGCTGCACCAGGATTGGTTGAGGAGGATGCTGAGCACGGGGAGCGAGTCTGTCTCACAGGTTTCATGGTCAGTGTATAGTATGCTACATGCAGACGGAACCGAACCAAGATTGTTTATGTTGGAAGCCATTCCGAAGAATGATACCTATGCAAACAGCAATGAGCCTGAGGACCTTACTCACTTTGGTCAGATTTTTTTTATCGTTTTTGGCATTATTGAGCTCTTGGAAGATTGTGCTCTTGGCCCAGAAAAGCGTACGCTTGCCTATAAACACAAGCTTCCACATACTACTGAGAGGTTTCTCAAGCCCTGAGATACAAGGTTGAGAATTTCTCTGCTGTAGGCCATTAAATAAACTCCAGGTTATGCGGAACATGCGTTTGTGTCTACTCTGTGCACTGTATATCACAGTAATTGACTCGCAGAATTTTTGCTCAAGGATGATCAAAAGAATCTTGAAATATATTCTCTCTTGAGATAGATTTCTCCCTTGTATACAGTGGACATTAAGAAGACATTAAATTGACATTATACTTTTTTTCATTGTAAGTTTAAGTACCTTTTAAAAATGCTTGTTTGTTTGCCTGTATTGTGAATACTGATGGTTTAAAATGTCAGTGTTCCCTCCCTCTCTCCCTCCCTCCTTGTCCTCTTTCTTGGTGGTGCTAGAGATGGAACCCAGGGCCTTGTGCTTTCCAGGCGGGTGTTCTACCACCGAGCCACCTCCCCAGCCAGCAACGCAGCTCTTAATGAGCAGGATCTTAGCAGACGAGTGCTCAGACTGCACCCCCAAACTCACTTATCACAAAGTGCCAACACTGCAATAAAACCTGAATACTGAGGTTTTAGTTTAAAAAAAAAAAAAAAAAACTTGTATGTTGACATCTTTTGCCGGGCATGGTGACACACACCTGTAATCCCAGTACTCAGGAGGCTGAGCCAGAAGGATCGCCTATGAGTTTGAGGCCAGCCTCAACTGCATAGTGAGCTTAAGGCCAACCTGAACTGCATGGCGAGACCCTGTCTCAAAAAAAACAAAACTTTTGTCTGAAAACATGTGTGCCATAGGTTGGCCACCACTGCTAGGCAGAATTAACTGATTCTCTTATGATCAGCCACATTCATGCAGGCTCTGGAAATCCTCGCTAGGGTTTGAAGAACACTACTAAAAATTATCCCATTGCAAAACATACTTAGGTACTCTTTTTCACTTTATTTGATTAAGCAGTAATTTAATGAGTATGTCTGAGCAATGCAAGGGATGACTGGATGAATGGATGCTTGCATGGAGAAGGGTAGAGAAGAAACATGGATAAATACGGGGCGTTTCTTATCTGCCCAGAACTTTGGCTTACCGCCGCACACTCCTGTGATCCCAGCACTCTGGGAGGCTGAGGCAGGAGGATTGCAAGTTTGACCCCAGCCTGGGCAACTTAGTGACTTAGGAAGTGCTTATTTCCCTTGCTCCCCCGCCAAAAAAATAAAAGAGCTGGGGATTCAGGTCGTGAAGGCCCTGGTTCCACCCTCAGTACTGGAGGAGGAGGAGGAGGAAAAGGAAGGGAGGGACATAAGAGGGACTGCCTTGGCATGTCTTTGAGCCACAGTGTAGCACAGTAAGGCCCTGCTACAGCTCCAGAGCATGAGTTTAGACTGGTGATTGCTCCAGGTGCCCACCTACCCCTCCCCAGACAACAGCAAGCCAGAGCTCTTTGGTCATCCTGGGCGTGGGCAGGAAGTAACTGCCTCCTGAGGCTCTGGAACTTTCTAAAGATACCAGCTGGGTCCAGCCTAACCCGCACTGTTACCGCTCAGGGCTTTTCCTAGTAGTACATACCAAAGACAACCACAGCTCACTGAGTACAATCATGTGACCAGCAAGTGCATTTTACAAGATAACATTTCTGGATCCAATCTACTATATAGTGGAACGATCATCTCGTCGCTGTTCATTCTCAGTGCCATCCTCTTTACGCAAATTACCAAAAAGTTAAAAATGAAAAAAAAAGCCAGGCTTTTGTACAGGAAGGTGGTGCAGAGTTAACGCAGACCGGACCCATCCCGTGGGGTGGGGGAAGGGCTTGTCTGCATTTTGCTGATGTCAGGCGTAAAAAAGTGGCCAGTTTCAAGCTGCTAGTGTGGTGTCAGCCAGCTCACAAAATTCCTGAGACTTTAGCCTGGCGCTGGCTCCCACCCGGGATGCCTCTCTTCCCTCAGTGGGTGCCTTCGTGTGCTCATCAAAAGGGCCCACGGCGGCCAGGTCTCCCGGGCCGGGGCCAAACTTCCTCTTCCGAGCCCAGGGCTCCGCGGGCAGAGCAGCAGCCGGGAGGGCCCGCGCGCCTGTGTCTGTTAACCCGAAGGAAGGAGGCGCCAACCTTCCTGCACCACAGAAAAGCAAAGTGAGAGAGAGGGAAATTCCCCAAGGACCCTCCGAGGATGGTGGGCAAGCCCATTCCTTTTTCTTGTCTGCAGATCCCAAATGGGTTCTTTCTCATTCTTTTTAGTTCACTGCACTACACAGCTTCGTTTAAAAACAATCAGATTTTTTTTTCTTTTTTCTAAAAAGATTCAAGGAGAAACGCCTTGGTTCTATCGCCAACAGAACTTAGCGCCGGCCAGGATGGGAGCTGTCACACTCTGCCCGCTGCGAGCAGACCCAGAAATCCCCTGTGAGTGAGCTTCTGCAGCGGGCTCTGCTGATGCTGTGAGATAACCCTGCATCCCATGCGTGGCAGGCCTCGATCTGGGCTCGAGAGATGTAATATTTTGATAAAAAACAGCACTTCCTTTTGAAGCATGTATCTGCATTCGCTGAGCCGGCGCCTTGGCCTCTCCCAGCTGGCTCCCGCCGCCCGCCCTGGCCAGCAGAGCGAGCATCCAGAAACCACAAGCGTGGCTCCTTTTCCTCCCCTTTCGGAAGCATCAAAGCAATGTGTCCTCGCACAAGTGCAAAATAGTTGCACACCTCAAACGGGATCCGGCGATGCCATGCAGAGCTACCAAAGGTGGGAGCTAGTTTTCCCACGGGGGAAGGATTATTTTCTCGGCAAGCTTTCGAGTTAAAATTCTTATTATTTTTTTAAAACAAACATCTTTCACCAAACTATCAAGTTCATCTCGTCTCAGGAAGTTGGAGAAACCTATAATTCTTACCAGGCAATGTGACAAAGTAAATACAGCAATCGATCACCGCAGTACAATTTATAAAACTAGTTAAAAACAAGTCCACTTCAGAATGGGCATATCTGCCCTTCTGCTGTAAAGGCAGGAAGTGAAGGGTTTGCATACGGAGAGGTGTCCCGCCGAAATTCGCAGGCACCTGGAACCTCAGTGTGTGACTTTCTTCCGAAACAGGGTCACCGCAGATGGAACTTAGGTGCGGTCCCTCTGGATTGCGGTGGGCTCTGAACCCAGTGACTGCCGTCTGTATAAGAGAACAGGGCACAGAGACACACAGAGGCAGCCAGTGGGGTCCTCCTGCCCCAAGCAAGGAACGCCAGGGACTGCGGAGAGCCGCCCGGGCTGGGAGGGTTTCCCGGGAGGTCTCAAAGAGAGCTCAGTCCTTCCCACACTTCCATGTGGCATTTCTGGCCTCCAGAACTGTTAGAGGTACGATTTCACTGCTTTAAACTACTACTTTTGTGGTTGCTGTGGAAGCCTGGGAAGCCAACACAGAGAGTAAATGTACAACTCCCGCGGGGTCAGCAGCTGATGTGGACGGGCCGAGTGCACCGCGTGCTTTCTGCCCTAGAGCCAGCGGAGGTGCAGGTGCGGGCTGGTGGGGACTCCCGCCAGGGCAGGGCCAGGGCCGCGGCGGAACCTCGGTCTGCGGACAGGGAACGCAGTGCTGTCCGGAAGTGACGTAGAATCACAAACCCTAATACAGGAGCTCGTGACAGACTTCCGCTATCTGTCTGGAAGCGCGGAGATGGGACTCTCTCCGCAGAGGAAGGACCAGGGGAAAGCCCTGGGGTCTGCCTTGATTGTCCCCCCCACCCCCAGCTCTGACGTCCCTCTGCAGCTCCCACCTCCAGTCTTTGCCTTCAGGGACTTTTATGTTACTCCGCTCCTCTGAGAGCACAGGCTGGATAGAAGCAACTGGGCCGTTCCATCTCATGAGATTTTTTTTCATAATTTTCAAATATTTTATAATTTTCAACATTTGTTTTTCCTCACGTCCTTTTTTATTAGCGCGCTTGGGTTATACCGACCAACAGGTTTCACTTCGGCAGATTCGCATCTGCGTATGACGTAAAGACCATTTTCGTGTCGCAGCAGCCCTCTGCCCCGCCCTCCCCTCTGCTTCACAACTTGTACGGGTTTCGATGGGTATATAATGCCCCACACTCCTCCTCCCCTTCCTCTTGGCTAATGGTAACTGTTCTTTTAGAGGTACAGGGGTTTAAACTCTGGGCTTTTGCACTGAGCTACATTCTAGCCCTTTATTTTTTGAGATGGGTCTCGTTAAGTACTTAAATTGCCCAACCTGGGCTCAAATTTAGGATCCTCCTGCCTCAGCCTCCCAGAAAGCTGGGATTACAGCCCCGAGTTACCGCACCTGGCTTCTACTGTCTTGTCACCTTTTCTGAGATCCCATATGTTAGAGAGAACAATTGATATTTGTCTTTCTGAGTCACGAGATCTTTTAATATTGCTTTAGTTTCTGCTTTTGACATCGCAGTATCTCACTGACATCTTAGGCGCAAGAGGAGGTCCGATGAGCGTTTGTATCCGTGAAGTGCTCCCCGCACTTGCGCATGCTGCACAAGACAAAGACCTGGGAACTCTCGGGCTGTCTCCCGCTGCACAAGGACAGACCAAGCACAGCGACTGTTGGACACTAGAAGAGAAGACCAGGCTGGAACAAGAACCCTGAACGTCATGCCTTGGGCTGTGCCATCCCACCGTGTCACTGGTATTTCTAGAAAGACGCGAATATGGGCTCCTAACCTTTTCAAAAAGTGTAACAGGGAATGAGGTAAGCCTTGCCATGTACAAACAGTTCCATTTGTCTTTTTTTTTTTTTTGTACCGGGAATCGAACTCAGGACCTCGAGCTTGCCAGGCAGGGACTTCTGCCTTCGAGCTGTATCCCCAGCCCTACAAATAATTCCAGATAGGATTTAAGTAGGTGTGTGAACAAGGAGTAGTGGGACAGACTCCAAAAACTCAATTCTAAGATTACACTGGGGAGGGGGCTGGGCTGGCGGAAGGAGGCCCCATGCAGGAAATAGAGGAGTTAGTGCAAGTGCCTCCAGCGCATCATCCCAACAGACTTAAGTTTTCAGAAATAGAGGAGGAAACAAGTGGTAACACAACATTCAGTTCTCACCTGGTTTTAGGTCTAATTTGTGTGATTACAGTGGCACAGAGCTACAGCAACTACATATGCATGTACTAAACAGAGTTGTTAATGATAGATATCTTTCTTAGATTTTTAAATCATAGCACTGAGTCTCCACTGATGTCCTTTTGAAATACTAAATGGAAACCATTCCTTTCAAAGATGAAAAGCCTACTTAACTCATCATACAGTAAATGTATATACTAGGTCAGGAGTGATCAAATTATGATCTGCAGGTCAAATCCAAACCAACTCTCTGCTTTTATAAATAAAGTTTTATTGGTACACAGCCAAGACCATTCATTTTGCTATGCTCTCTGGTTACTTAACGCTACATTGGCAGAGCTGAGAATTTGCAACTGAGATTGTACAACTCACATAGCCTAAGATATTTACTATCTGCCTCTTCACAGAAAACAAGTTTGCCAACTCCTGCACTAGGCTCCAATAAATACATTGAAAAAAAAATCATATTTGTAGAGCGGGAAACAAGTGAATTCATGCTAAATGTTAATACCTTTACAGTTTTCTCCTAAATATTTTTATTTTTTCAAACAATTCCAATTAGATGAAGATCTCTCCACACAAAAGGTCTGTCTTTACACAGCAGGAAAAAATAACATGATTCCAATTATTTTGAATTTATCCAATTATTCCAAATTATTCTGAATTTGTTCCAGGCAGGCCTTAGTTTCTAAAACTTTTCACAGGACATTTAAGAAAATACTTGCATTAAACTTAGATAGAATAAGACTCTCTAAAGCATTTTTTCTATAATTGTTACGACATCATGGCTACATTTCCCTAATTACCTGTCAAGGTAACCCTGACCCCAGTCTGCCTGTTCCCCTGTCTGCCCATGGTGGAGTCCCTTCTTTTTTTTTTTTTTTTTTTTTTTGGCGGTACTGGGGATCGAACTCAGGACCCTGCGCTTGCTAGGCAGGCACTTATTCCACTGAGCTATATCCCCAGCCCCTGGAGTCCCTTCTTATTGTGGAGAACCTTATACTGTTACCTTGTCAGCCAATGCTACTTTCCAGTTCTATCATTTCTCTAACTTAGCAAGTATAATTTGAATATATACACACAGGAACATATAGATCATAGTATGTCTTTTTAAAAAGCTGTATCCTGTAACCACCTTTCTTAAAGGTCTATGACCCAGATTAAGTGTCAACATGAATAGTACACTAATTAGTTTGTTAATCCTGAAAGAATAGAATAACCTTTTAAAATTTATTCTTTTTACTATTTTCTTTTTTGGTACTGGGACTCAAACTCAGGGCCTTCTGCTTGCCCAGCAGGTGCTGTGCCACCTGAGCTAACCCCCGGCCCTAGGACAACCTTTCAGTACTAAAGTTAGTCTGTTCACTTCTTTCTAAATGATTGTTCTAGTGACAGAACTGCTTCTCCTTTTTCCCAAATGCTTAGAATGATTTACCCCATCTTTGAGCCTCTACCAAGAAATGCATGACACTTCCAGAACTCTAGCAGCTGGGAATAGTAATTTCTACATACAGATGTTCCATGAGTCCACCGGCATGGAGCCGGAGAGAAGGTGACAGAAGGCTTGGGTTGCTACAGTGGTCAAAGTGGACCCAAAGTGAATGGACCACAGAGATGAAGTCCCTCTTCCTTCCTCCTAGGCAGCACCTCCAGAGCACGTCAGAGGCACTGAGGCCGACTGTCTACTGGATGGGTTCTCAGCAAGGTGCTGACCACTTGAGGTTTTGTAATTTTTGTATTAAATTCTTATTATTGAATGGAAATTACTTGGTTTCTTGTTTATGTTGGGGCATTAATCTTTCTCTCCCTGTCACTGACTACCTGAAAACATAGAACTCATAGGCCACTTCTGGACCCAGAGCAAATTCTACCATAAATTAACAAAATCCCAGAACAAGAACTGCATAGAAATCGCTAGTTCACACACAAGCTTAGTGGCATTACTTGCGGGGACTCAGAAGCCCCAGCTCAGAACAATGCAAGCCAAAGTCACGGCTATCATGTGCTCCATTCTGAGTGTGGCTCCATGGATGTCACCTTCAAGAAGCTGCACACCATGTGCCTTTCCTCAGCACAAATGACCACATCCTGTGCCAGGCAGCATTTTTCTGTCTCTGTGGTTAAAAACTGGTACAGATTATTGTATCACTCGGCAGAGCTGGAATGTTAGTTGACGCTGTGATTTGAGTCTCAGAAGCTTCATTTCTCGGTCACGAATCATCACAGACAAAAGAGAAGGGTTCTGAGAAGTAGAGTTTTCTTCCTCTGAGGCACACATACAACTGACCTAGGACTTTCATTAAGTCTTTTACCCAGCAAGTGTTTATCGCACACTCCTATGGGCCACGCACTGTTCTTGGTATCACAAGCACCCTGCAGTGGCAAGGCCTGAACTACTGGCCTGTGAAGAGAGTGCAGGGAGGGAGGCAAAAAAAGAAAACCCTCACATGATCTGTGACAAGTGTCATGCTGAGAATTAAAATAGGGTGCTGCGTTAAAATAGTGGCTGAGCTGTCAGCGAAACCCTCTACAATGAAATGATACTTAAAATGAGATCTAAGTGACACTCATAAAGCAAAAGAGATTAGATTCATCTTCATAATTATCACCATGAAACATGAACATCAAGGTAAATATAAATGCAGTGGTTAAAATTCTCACACACACGCACACACACATGCACACACACACGCACACGCACACACACACACGCACGCACGCACACGCACGCACACACGCACACACACGCACGCACACACGCACGCACACGCACGCACACACGCACACGCATATGAAGAGCTTGAAAGTATTCCATAATGCTAACGGAGCACTAATCCTTGGGTGGTGGAACAGAGATGGGTTTCACTTTTGCTTCCGTTTCGGTAAACTTTCCAGACTGTGGTACAGTACAAAAGCATGTTTGGTCTTTGTTCCTGTTCCCCCTTCTGGGCACAGAGCACCCCGAACTCCTGGGATTTCCTTGAAGAGAAGAGTGTATTTGGTGCTCCTGGTTGGCCCCTTTCCACAGCACCTGGGACAGGCTGTCGGAGAGACTCAGGCTGAGACCCAGGTGGTCTTGGGTTAGGGCTGGGAAGCAGCAAGACCAAGGAGGGAGAGGGCTGGGACTGGGCCCTCCTACTGGGCCCTAGGTAGCGGGGAGGGGGCTGCAGATTTGTGAGAAGTGAGGTTCGGTGCGCTCCCAGGCAGGGACCCGCGGAGGAACTGGGGGGGTGGTATGCATGGAGGTGGTATGCTCTCCTCCTACCCAGCTTGTCCATCTGATCATTCCTAGTTGTATCGTTTATAGACCAGTGATAGCAAATAAAGGGGTTTCTTTAGTTTTTTGAGTTATTCTAGCAGATCATCACACCTAAGGGAGGCATTGCAGAAACCTCTTAAAGTGTCTGGGTTGTCCAGAGGTGTCGGTCATCTAGGGGCCTGGCTGGGGCTATGGCTGATGTCTGAAGTGGGGCAGGCTTACAGGATGCAGCCCTTAATTTGTCAAGACTGCACTAATTCCAGGAGTTAACACCGGAATTGAGTGGTTGGACTTCAGACAACCGAAATGCTTTCTGGAGAATTGGTTGTCAGTGTTGGAAAACACAACCTGGTGTCAGGAGTGGGTTTCCTAGGGCAGCTTTGGCTCACAGCAACATGTGGCTTGGGAAGAAAAGGCGAAAGGGCAGGGGGCTGAGGAACCATCGAGTCCTGGTTGCCACACAGCCACTCATGGTATGGAGGGAGCAGCAGCTGTGCTGTGATGAGCTTCTAAAGGTCAAGGTTAGCAGTGGAATTCAGAAGTGGGCCACTTCATGGGGAGCTGGTTCACAAGGTGCCTAAGGAAATATAAACTAATACGACAAAGGTGAAATATCCTTGATCACTAGCTGCAACAGTGAAAATGAAAGTAAAAGTGCCAGATCAGGCCTTGATGCTGGACCGTGATCAGATTCTGGTTGGCTGAGCTGTGGATATCAGACTCAAAACTGTCCCTAAATTTCTCCCTAAGGGAAACAACAGATCATGCCCATACAATTTCTGGACACCGAGAAGGTGGCCCAAGGAGGAGAGGACAAAACCAAGAAACTGCTGAAACCAGGCAGGATAGCATGAAAGAATTACACTATTGTGGAAATCAGTATCATTGGCTTCCTGAAGAAGCCTTACTAAAAACAGCCTGAGAATAAATACTTCAGAGGCAGCGTCTTTTTCTAAAAGTTTCTCTCTGTGGCAGGGGGCACGGAAACTAAGGACACATGCTATAGGTGTGTGCTCTACTGTCGAACCGCTTTCACCCCTGTGTCTTGGTTTTTAAATTCTGCAGAGTTGGAAGAGCATGGTTGGGTCGACACTGGACCCATAACTCACTACGGAACAGTCACAGATAGCTATGTACTATCCAGGCACGTAAGAAGTTATTCCTGATGGGCTGGAAAAGGGTGCTATAACTTTGGCCATGGTGACTTATGGCTGAAACCCCAAAACTCTAGGAAGCTGAGGTAGGAGGATCATCACAGTCTTGAGCCCAGCCTGGGCAATGTAGTGACTTAGCAAGACCCTACCTTAAAAATAAAAAAACTTAAAAAGAGATAGGGATGTAGCTCAGTGCAGAGGCCACAGGTTCACTCCCAGTAGGGGGTAAAAAGCCACAGTACTAGCACAGACAAGCCACAATAAGTTCCAGTTCTCCTAACAAGAGGACTCTCCAACTCTACCCAAATGTGCCAAGTGGAACACTCCAAATGAAGCAGCCAATCCAAGTGGCACTGGCTTTCTGATAGTCAGGATATTTGCCTGCTGAATATGCCCGTTACCAGGTCACGGCGAGTGCCATCACTTAGATGCTGTCTAAGAAGGTACGTGTTGGATATGGTATGGTACAGTCCACGCAGCCACAGAGAAAATGAGAATGTGACCCGGAAGAAAGAAGCCTATGATACTCACAGGACACAGAGAGGCGTCATTAACCCCATATGCCACACAGGGTCACCGGGGAAGGCACTCGGGTTGGTCAGGGGGCGAAAAGGAGGCCAGGATGAACCTCAGGCCGAGCCTTTATTGGGCCGTCCACGTGAGGCTCCCCAGGTGAGGCAGGGGAGGGTAAGCAGGTTAGAACAGGCTACTGTGAACAATCCTGCAGGGCTGGGGAGCCCAGGGGTGGTGTCCACTGCCCAGCACCAGGCCACAGGATGAATCAGGGCAGAGGAAGTACTGTCTTGGTGTATGACTGGAGACACATAGAGTCTGGACTGTCGGTTTGTATAAGAAAAGCCCCCACCCTATCAAGATCTTTGGCATCTGTAAGAAACAGCCATCCCTGGAAAAACCAATCTCTCCCAGGGCTGCTAAGGCCTCTCAATTCTAGAACATTAGGAATACACAAAATACAGTTCATGTATCAGCCCCAGGATGAATGGACGCCAACTAGGCAAACAGAGACACGAGGAAAGTGGAGTTGCTGCCGGGAGCCCCTTTTGCGAGGACGTCCTACGTGGCGGCACAAGGGAGCAGCAGCCCCACTGAACACGCTGCCTCCACTTCCCCTCACAGGTCTTACAGATGGTATAAAAGATGAGCTCAATTAACAAGACAATGGCAAGATGGGGAAAGTCAAAGGGCTCATCACAGCAAGGGGACATGGTCAAATAGTTACCAAGAAATAAGATAAATTAAATGAAACCCTGATGGGGAGAAACAGAGAAGCGATAAAAAGGAGGTGAGTCAAGGAACTCATACCCAGCAGGCTGGTGAGTTATCAAGAACTAGGGCACAGAAAGCAAACATATCCCAGGTTCAAATTAGGTCTTCACCCAGCGTTATAACTTTTGCTGGCCACGCCCAACAGGATGCCTTAGACTGGAGAATGTAAAAATGTGGGAGTTGACAGTGGAACTTCTCCAGACATTGATGGTAACTGCTGTTATGACTGAAGAACAAAAGGAATCTAAAACCGAAGACACCGCAGTGTCATGGGTGGTAGCAGGGAAATGCTCTAACAGGGACAGCAATGCCCAGAAGAGCTCCATCATGAGACAGAAATGGCTTATGCAGGGTCCTGCTCCCTGGGGCCTCTTTTCCCCCAGCACTGACTTTGGGACTGTGTGAGAAGTCCCTTGAACACTGCCATATAAAATCACCTTCACTGATCCACAGAGAGCTGCTTGGTTTGGGATGGAGGTCCTGAGGTAAAGGAACAACATCCTGCTTGGAAGACTCTCCCTGGAGAAGGTGAAAACAAATCACTTGCTGGCTGAATTACCTGCCGTTTTCCTGCAGCGACGGAAGAATTGTACTGAACAATGTCTGTTTTTCTACTCAGTGGGTGACGGGCAATGGCCAATACCTAACGGTAGGGTCAGGCAGAGGACAACAGCAACTTGGTTTATCGAGGGGATCCTCACGTGGGGCACAGACCTATGGAAGCCACTGTGGGAATCTGAGTGGTTATTAAAGCAGAAGAATCCCCTTCTGGGTTCAAAGGTGCCTGGAGCTAATGAGTGGATATCACAGTGACCCCGGGGTCTAGGAAAGGAGTGGTGATTGCAGGGGATGTGGCAGCAATGCGGAGGATGGGCTGGATTTAGGTGTACTCCGCTGGCACCTCTGAGGCACAAACTATTCCGAAACAAGAGAAACAGAGACTTACGGGAGACTAGAAGCTTCTCTGGCAGGGAGCCATGCACAGGATTAAGATGCCAGGAACCCTAGGGACTACAAATGGGGTCTGGCCAGGACAGACCTGACTCTGGTGGAGCTCTGCACATGGAGGAGTACCGCAGAAAACCGGACAGCGGAGCACTGCACCAATGTGCACCATCGCTGAGTCAACACTGTTTACAGCCGTAATTTCAAATGGGCACGGAGATCACCTCCTCAGTAACAGTCTGAGAGGGAACTACAGTGAGCATTTGAAACATGAAAGGCTGGTCTGCATATTTTCACAAGTGTGTGCTCGCACATATGAGCTAAGGGAGTGTCCCTGCTCAGCAGATTCCTCTGGTTTTTTATGACTGTAGGGAGACAGGCTGGTATGGCTATGCAGTTCTTCTTTTTTTTTTTTTTTTTATATGCAGTTCTTCTTAAGGGGGAGAATGCTGTATGATTCTCTCTCTCTCTCTCTCTCTCTCTCTCTCTCTCTCTCTCTCTCTCTCTCTGTGTGCCACACTGGGGGATGAATTCAGGCCCTTCCCTAATATATCCCCAGCCTCCATTTTACTTTTAGACAGGTTCTACCTAAGTCACTAAGTTGCCCAGTCTAGGCTTGAACTTGTGATCCTCCTGCCTCAGCATCTCAGAGTCCTGGGATCACAGGTGTGTGCCACCATGCCATGTGTGCCACGACTCCTTCTTTTTCCCCCCATGCAGCATCTGAAGTTTCTGTTTCCTGCCAGAGGCAGTGGTTGCAGGACCGGGGTTACAACTACAGTTGCCAGAAGCAGGGATGATTCCTAAGCAAGAAGCTGTAACTATAGTTTAAAATCTTTATGTTAGAATTCCCAAGGGCCTAACCCTATCTGGCGAAACTGGAGTGAACAGTGAATGCGGCTATATTGCCTGATGCCAGCAACTGCCCCCTAATTTTCTACTTGTGTCACTTTACCCTGTACGTATGGAAGTGGACAGAGTAAGAGGGGCTTACAAGGCAGGGACTGTGGCCTACAATCTAGTCCAGCACACTAGCCAAGCCTCACGTTTCTGCCGAAGGTGGAAAAGCTGGACAGAAACAGTAGCTGAGAGTAAAAGACTGGCAACATGGGCACTGTAACAAGTCCTGTGACTCATCCCAGAGGATTACGGAACCCCCCACTTGGCAGCCAAGTTAGACCGGGGGCCTGGAGCGTAGGCCTGGGGTCTGCAGCCTTGGGGGACTGAGCCTTCACCCTGTGAGGCCCGCACAACGCTGGGCGTCAGTGCTGAGGTGAGCTAAAGTGCCGGGCACCCAGCGAGCGTCTGGAGAACTGGGGAACTGGCTGCTGGTGTCGGAAAACAGCCCAGACGGACTTTGCATCATGAACATATGTTACTAGTTTTATAATGGAAAAGAGTAAAATGCACACTAGGAAGATGAGGTTAATATAACCTTGTCATGGGATCAGTGTCTTCACTTCTCAGCATTTGCTCACATCTGGCAACAAAACTATTAAATGCAACTTTTTGTGAACATAACAAATCAGAACCGCTTTTCACTGGCCCGTAAGTGCAAGTTCTCTGCAGGGGGCTGACTTTCTCCCAGCCTACCCATACCCACTGGGCTTGAGTCTGTGCCCTGTGGCTCACCTCCTGGGTCTTCGTCTTCATTGGCTGGGGCTTCCACATCATCCACACTTTCCATTTCAGGAGGTTTGGTTAAGCTGTAGTCACTCAAATCTGCTGGACCTTCTAAAAAGCAAAAAGAACTCAGTAGAAAGATTCTTATAAATATATTAACTACATTTTATATATTTATTTTCTTTCTTTTGTTTGCAAACTAAATTCCTCATATTTATTTATGTAGGTCTTTTTTTTTGGTACCAGGAATTGAACTCAGGACCTTATGCTTACCAGGCAGTTGCTTGTGCTGCTGAGCTACATCCCCAGCCCAGGTTTGGCTTCACATAACCCCTTAGTGGTGAGCTTTTTCCCCTTCACATACACCCAAAGAGATACACGTGCAAAGTCCTGACAGAAACACGCCCAAGGTTCCTGCATCCCTCCCCTACACCCAGCTTTCCTGACTAGTTCTTTCACCTGAGTTAAACTGCACTCCCATCTCTTCTAGATCGCAACTCTCTCTTGCTGGCATAGCTCATGATATGCAGCAGGCTGCCGCTTCTCCTCGGTATCCAAGAAGTGTGAGCTTGTAACAAGGAAATACTGAGCCGGAACACACTGGGTACCCCGATTTGCGAGATGCTTTCCTACAAGAAACCCTGTAAGCATCTATATTCCAGACCCTACTCTTCCTTCCTGCACACATTATAAATGTGACTGTGGAAAACATACCCTGGGGTCCATGGATTTCTTTGAACATTGTTAAGTGCTGCTGAGGTCGTAGATAGCAGTAAGTCATCCCACCCCTGTGCAAGAGGTTTACACTTCGCAGATACAAAGAAGGGAAGCCCTCAACCACCATGCAACAGAGGCTCGGGATGGAACTAAAGAGAAGGTGTACGGGAGTTGAAATGGCAAGCGTGTTAAAAATCAGGTTTAAGGGAAGTATGATTTTGCATAATAAACATTGTTAATGTTAGACGTAAGAGAAAAGGAACAGTGTAATTGGAACTGCTTCTACACATGAGCCTAACAAAAAGGCAGTGACAGAAGAATGAGCTGAGAAGGTACTTTCCATCAACCCCCTTCCTAATGCCCAATAAAATACTTCCTGAACAGCTATTCAGTGGCAATTAGCCAAAGACATAGAATCACGAGCTGGGGAGCAGCTCAGTGGTACAGCACTTGCCTAGTGTGCTCAAGGCCCTGATTCAATCCCCAGTACAGGAAGAAAAATAAAAAAGGACACCGAGTCCTGTGGTATTTAAGCTGGGCTGGAGTGAAGGGTGGGGGGGTGACCTTGAACCTGGCAGTGGACCAACAGCAACACCGAGCAGACCTCTTCTGGAATGCAGGGTGAGATGGAGGTACATTTCATACAATCCATAATCAAGAGGCCGTGAAAATGCAGCCACTGTAGACTCTTTTTTGACTTATGAATACCGAAAGATTCTAATTTCTGCATATTATAATGTATTATCCGCAAACTCTAAGATAGTGTTCTGTACAGCGGTTGTCTGTGGCCACCCTGAACACACCCAACCTCATGCCCACTTTTCTCAAGCCTGAGATGACAAAAATTCAGAGTACACCTGAATAATTAATATGAGGTTTGGGGTCAAGTAACTACAAGATTACAGCTCACAGTAACACAAGAAGGCACTTAAGGATTACATTTTGCAATACAATGTAAATTTCAAAGTGAATTAACTTGTAATCCCAGCATTCAGGAGGCTGAGGCAGGGGGATTATTGCAAGTTCAAGACCAGCCTGGGCTACCAAGTGAGCTCAAGTCCAGCCTGAACTGCATAGGGAGACCCTGTCCCCACCAGAAAAGTGAATTAGTGCCTGGGCCCAGGAGACAAGAATGGTTTTTACAGTTTTCACGTTATATCTAAAAACTACAAAGGAACCAAGACCCACTGTAGCTTCCAAATTCAAAAATATCCCTGCTCTGGCGCTTTACAAAAATGTTTCCCAGCCACTGTTCTCGAGTAAAGCACAGACCACTCAGATCTAAGCTACTATATTACCAAATATCAAGACGAATTAATCGAAGAATAAGGAAAGATAAAGAGGAGCAATGACCAACATTACGCAGAGTGTAGTTTGGCCCTACAACGCCAAGGAGTATGTACGGTCTAAACAGATGAATTATTTGCTTTTGTCAGCAAGAACCAACCATACTTTTTAAAGACACAGCTCCGTGGCATTGTACTGCGACCAGTGTGAGCACGCGCCTTTCTCTGGTTGTTCCAGCCGAGGTTCTTTCCAGAAAGGAAAGGCCAGGCATTACCTGCGGACATGGCCTGCTCCTCAGAGCTCTTCAGCTCCACGTTTGCTTGGATATCTGAAAAGAAAGGGTGTGGTTACAAATATTAGCTCCTTAGGGTACATTCCCAGATTTGAGCTTTCCAAATAACGGTACCATCTGGGCAAACATCACAGCAACATTTCTCTTTCCGAGCAGGACCCCACTTCCTCTATGCTGTCCCCAAAAAGTACCTGAAGAAGAGTGAGAAGAACCAATGATGCACATCTGTCTCCCAGAGATCTCCTTACACCCCAGCAAGACGTGGGTCCCGAAAGAACTTCAGATACTCTTTTTCTCCTCCCCTAACATATACAAATATTTTTTGTATATGCTGGGGTCTTATTATGTTGCCCAGGGTGGCTGAGCCCCGGGAGTAGCTGGTAGTATCGGTGTGTGCCGCCGCACCAGCTACACTTCAAGTATTTTATTATAAACATTTTCAAACACACAGAAAGAAAAGTTAAAAGAAGTATGCAGAGAACACTCTCTAATGACGTTATACTACGTATTTCTGTTCTTCTTTTGAAGAGAGTAGTAAAAAAAAAAAAGAACAATAGCAGCCTACCAGGATCACAAACATAAACAAAACAGACAAGAACATTAAAAGTGATACAGGGTCTCAAAACAAAACGATGGGATTCACAGGGGTTGTTTTATTACATATCATTGTCTTCAGCTACACTACTCAGGTTACCAGATGCAAGAATGGAAAATGGTTCAAGCCATTAAAGAGAATAAAAAAGCAATCATTAGATAAAACATTAGAACTAATACAGACTTTCACTAGACAAGATGGCAGGAATTCACCAATGGTTGTTCTATTGTATATTTATTGTTGTCTTCGAGTCAGTTGCTCAGATTACCAGATATAAGTGTGCAAAACTGGTCAGAACATAAAAACATTTAAGCATTAACTGTTCCTTTCAATAAACCATCTGAGGGGCTGGGGATATAGCTCAGTGGAATAAGCGCCTGCCTAGCAAGTGCAAGGTCCTGAGTTTGATCCCCAGTACCGCCAAAAAAAACCATCTTACATCAGCAGTACGGTTATCTTAGCTATTCATACACACACACATATAGTTTTCCTTCTTTCTATTTTCTCCTTTCCCTCATCCCAGTTGTTCCTTCCTTTGAGCAATTTCTTTCCCATTCATATCATCTATTGTACGTTTTGAGTTACGTATTTCATTTCTATCACAGCTTTCAATCTGTGCCTTACTCCGTCCATCCACTGATCCACCCACCCTGTTCAGTGCATTTCAAAAGGTGCAGACCCTTGAGTTTCCCTCCTAACACTTTAGCAAGAATAGTGATTGGAATTCCATGTTTTGCAAGATTTTAGAGTAAAATTTATATGCAGTGAAATGCACAGTGTCCAATTAAATGACTTTTAAAAGTGTCTTCCCTGCCCCCCAAAAAAGTCTATCTCACTGGGCCTGGTAGAATTTACCTATAATCCCAGCACTCGGGAGGCTGAAGCAGGAGGGTTGCTGTCAGTTCAAGGAAAGCCGGAGCTACATAGTGAGTTCAGGGCCAGCTTGAACTACATAGTGAGACCCTCTTTCAAAAAATATAAAATAAAATAAAAGTGCCTATCTTAATAATGCAAATCCCCATTAAGATACAGACCATTACCCCAGAAAAGTCCTTTTGTGTCCCTTCCTAGCCAACATCTTTTCCTATCACAGATTAGGCTATTCTAAAACTTTAAAAAATATTTCACCGTATAAATATACCAGTTCTTACCCATTCTCCTGCAGAGGGTTACCTAGCTGTTTCCAGCCTGGTCTATTATGAATAAAGCTACTATGATATTTCTTTTTAAAATAAAATAAAACTGTTAAATTTTAGAGAAATTGTAGATTTACAGACAAATTGTACAGACAGGGGAGAGAGTTCCTAAGCAGTCTATGCTCAGTATTAAGTCTATACTCAATTGCCTCTTTACCAACACCTTATGGTGAATATGGTACATTTTTTACAACTCATGAACAGATACCGACACACTGTAATTGTCCCAGTATTCAGATGGCTTCAGTTTTCAGCTAACGTCCTTGCCTGTCCCAGGCTGTCACGGATTTAGTCAGTGTGTGTCTTCGGGCTCCACTGGGCTGTGGTTACCTCTCAGACTTTATTTTGATGAGTCTCACAGTTTTGAGGAATATGGGTCGGGTATTTTGTAGAATGTCCCTCCACAGGGTTTTGTTTTTCTCACAGTTGAACTGGAGTGTGGTCATCCTTATAAAAGTCTTTCTGTGACTATACATATTCATATCTCTTGAACAAATACTTGGATGTGGAATTATTAGGTCATAGAGCAGGCATATTTAGTTTTAATGGAAACTGCCAGAACATATTCAAAATGGCACACCTGCCAGGCATGGTGGCACATGCCCATCATCTCAGCACTCGGTAGGCTGAGGCAGGAGGACTGCTGAGAGTTTGAGGTCATCCTGGGCTACACAGTGAACTCAAGGCCAGCCTGCATTACACAGTGAGACCCTGTTTCAGAAAAAAAAAAAAAAATAGATGCAGAGCCATCAGCAAGATTCTTTCATCTGGCCCATAGCTTCATCAAAATTGGGTATGATTAAAATTTTAAATTTGAGCCATTCTTGCTCTCATTTGAATTTACACTTCTCTGAAAAATGAATAATAGTTTATACGACCAACACCAACACCCCCCCACACAGGGCCAGCTTTGCAGTGGGTGGAACCCGGGGGGACACTCTAACACTGAGCTACATCTCCAGCCTTTTTGTGAGAGATGCAGCCTCACTGAACTGCCCAGTCTGGACTCGTACTTGTGACCCTCCTGCCCCCGCCACCCGAGTAGCTGCAATTACAGGTGCGGACCACCGAGCCTAACTCACCAGTCCTTTGTCAGATAGACATTTGGGTAGCACTTTCTTCTAGTCTGTGGCTTGCTTATTCATTTTCTTAATGTTTGTTTTTTTTTTTGTCACTTTTGTTTTCTGAGACAGGGTCTCGCCGTGTAGCTCAGGCTGGCCTTGAGTTCACTACTTAGCCTAGGAAGGCCTCGAACTCAAGGCGATCCTCCTGCTTCAGCCTCCTGAGTGCTGGGATGACAGGCGTGTTCCACCACGCCTGGCAGTGGTGTCTTTCCACACTCAGAAAATTTAAATGTTGAAGTCTAATATAACCATTTTAAAATGATTTTGTTTTCCCCTTCCTATTTAAGAAAACTTTGCCGTCTCCAAGCTGTAAGGACAATCTCCTGCTTCCCTCTAGCAGCTTCAGAGATTTCAGCCTTTATGTTTCAGTCTGTGACCCACATAGAGCAGAGCAGAAGCTGTGGTTTATTAGTTTCCACATGGATGTTCAGTTGTCCCAGGGCCACTTGTTGAGGAGACTTTTCTCCACTGAGCTGCTTTAATCCCTTTGTCCAGGATTAAACGGGGAGTATGGGCAGAGCTTTGGCCTTCATTTATTCCACTGTATGTATTTATTTTTTGATACTGGGAATGGCGCTCAGGAGCTGTGTCTCCAGCCCGTGGCCTGCACTCTAACCCAGTGATTTACTACCATTCTGCCAGTACCGTGGTGTCTTCGTGTTTTCCAGCAAGCCTGGAAGCCAGCTAGAGTAAACCTTACCATTTTGTCCTTCTTCTGACTATTACTTTGGCTACTTCAGATCCTCCTCACTCCCATATAAATTTTAGACTAAAATACTTATTTTTAAAAAGCTTGGAAGGACTGTGATGGGAGTCGCATCTTGCCTGCAGACCAGTCTGTGTCTTGACGATACCGAGTCAGTGAACCCACGAATATGCCCCTCCGGCCCTTACGGGCTCTCGGCCTTCTTTAGTTTCACTCAGCAATGTGTTATAACCTTGGTATGGAAACTTAGCGTGGCTTTTATTAACGTGTTCCTACATGTTACGTGCTTTATGATGCTACTGTAAGTGAAGGTAATCTCTTCCTTTCTAATTGTTTATAGCTAGTATATAAACATAGCATTGGTTTTTGTGTAATAACCTTGTATACTGGGATCTTCCTAGAGTAACTTAGCTTTCCTAATCCTAATAGTCCTTAGGATTTTCAAGATAAACAGTCATGGTAACTGAAAACAGAGTTTTACATCTTCCTTTCTGAACTTTATCCCTGTAATGTCTTCTCTTGTTATTGCCCCACCTGGCAAAGCTGGTGCAAATGACAGGCGGGATGGCTGTGCACACCCTGCCCCATTCCCAGCTCAGGGGAAAATACTCAGCATTTCATCTGGAATTATTACTTTAACTGTAGGCTTTCCAGGGCCTAAGAAGATCCCTTGTAGCCAGGCCTGGTGGTGCATGCCTGTAATCCCAGCACTAGGGAGGCTGAGGCAGGAGGATCATTGCAAGTTCGAAACCAGCCTTGGGTACAAAGTGAACTCAAGGCCAGCCTGAACTGCACTGCATAGTGAGATCTTGTCTCAAAAAGACAAAAAAAAAAAAAAAAAAAAAAGACCTTGTATTCTGAATTTGCTGAGAGGTAGGGTTTTTTTTTTTTTTAAGTCATGAATAAATGTAGAAATTTGTCAAATATTTTTTCTGCACCTGTTGCAAGATTCTCTCTGGCTGACTAAAGTTTAGCTAGCTGTCTAGCTGCTATTCAAAGTATGTTTCTCCGCACCTGTTTGTCAGTTGGGATGAGTACATTCTTCCACTCCTGAGACAAAGCCTACACTTTTAAGATAAACTCTTGCCTGTGCATGAGATAGTTTCTGTTTTACATATTGCTGGATCCAGCTGCTAAGATTTATGAAAGAGCTTTGCATCCATATTCCTGAATGATTTGGGCCTATAATTTTCTTAATGTCTTTGTTAGGTTTAGATATCAGAGTTTTGTAGCATTCCCTCCTCCTTCATTTTCTGGAATTGTGTAAGATTAATTTTATTTCCTTCTTAAATGTTTGGTAAAATTCAACTGTGGCATCATTTGGGCCTTTGGGTTTTCTTAAAAACAATAATTTCAATTTCTCTAGTAGGTATAGGACAATTTTACCTTCGTCTTAGCAAGTTTCATTTTTAAAGAATTTGTCTATTTTAAATTGTGAAGTTTCTCATTTAAAATTGCAAGCTGGGCATGGTGACACATGCCTGTAATCCCAGCACTCAGGAGGCTGAGGCAGGAGGATCGTTGTGAGTTTGAGACCATCCTGGGCTACAAAGTGAGCTCAAGGCCAGCCTGAACTGCACAGTGAGACCCTGACTCAAAAAGACCAAAAAAATGTACAAGGTTGTAACATTTCATTGTTAGCCTTTTAATAGCTCTAGGTTTGTATTATATTGTCCTTTCTTTTTTGATATTTGTAATCTGTATATTCCCTTTTTGTTTGATAGTATAGGGGTTTTATCAGAACCTATTTTTGGCCCAGTTAATTTTCTCTATTATTAGTTTTCTTTTTTATTGATTTTTCTCATCTTTACTTACTTGTTTCTATTCTGCATTTAATTCATTCCTTTCTCCCTATTCCCTTAAATTACAACTTTGCTGATTTCATCCCTGCCTTCTGGCTTTCCTAAGTGCTACTTTTGCTGTATCCCAGAAACTGATGTATTTTCATGTAATTCAGTTCTAATTTTCCATGACTTCTTTGATTTATTAATTATATATAAATGTTTAATTCACAGATATTTGAGGAATTTGTGAATTCTTTTATTTTTATTGATTTCTGATTTCACTCCACTATAGTCAGATAACACAGTCTGTGTGATTTCAGTCCTTTTAAATTTATTAAGATCTATTTTCTTGGTAAATATGCCATATATAAGTAAAAAATATGTATACACTACCATTACTAGAAATACTGTTTTTTAAAAAAATTTGTTTTGTTTTCAGTACTGGGAATTGAACCCAAAGCCTTCATGTTGAGCTATATCCCCAGCCCTTTTTATTTTGAGACAGGTCCTCACTAAGTCACAAGTTGTCCAGACTGGGTTCAAACTAGATCTTCCTGCTTCAGCCTCCCAGAGTGCTGCAATTTCAGCCGCTCACTACCACGCCCAGCTGAGGCTACTGTTTCAATGAGATCAAGATGACTGACAGTGTTATTCAGACCTTCTATGGCTTACTAGCATTTAGCTACTTGTCTAGTCGCTGAGAGAAAATTGCTAAGATTTCCACGTAGGAATATTAACTTGTGTACTACCCCCTGCTCTAGCGGCTAGAATATACATCTTTACTTTTCTACAGTCTGCTTCACGTTAAAATTATACTACTTTGACCAGGCATAGTGACACATGCCTGTCATCCCAGCACTCAGGAGGCTGGGGCAGGAGGATCACAGCAAGTTCAAGGCCAGCCTGAGCTACAAAGTGAGCTCAGGGCCAGCCTCAACTACATAGCAAGGAAGACCCTGTCTCAAAACAACAACAACAACAACAGCAAGAGAAAATTATACTACTTTGGGTAAAATGCTTACAATTAAATAAACCAGCATTTTACCCAAAAAGCTTGCAATTATTTAATCTTACTTCCCACTTTCCAGCCTTTATGCAATAGTTGTCCTTTGTGACACAAGCAACCCCACAGTACAGCACATTATCCATTTTTTTTTGAGACAGGGTTTCACTATGTAGTTCAGGTTGGCCTTGGACTCACTTTGTAGTCACAGTGATCCTCCTGTCTCAGCCTCCTGAGTGCTGGGATTATAGACATATGCCACCATGCATAGCTACATTATTAATTTTTGCTTTATATGGTTGTGTTGTGTTTTAAAGAAGATGAAAAGGATTAACACTTTCTGGAATAACTAGTTATTTCTTTTTTTTTTTTCCGGTACCAGGAATCGAACTCAGGACCTTGCGCTTGCCAGGCAAGCGCTTCTGCCACTGAGCTATACCCCCAGCCCCAACACTTTCTGTTTAGTCACATATTTAATGCTTCTACTGCTTTTCATTTCTTCATGAAGTTGTGAGTTCCACCAGACACCATTTTCTTTCAGGTTAGAACCTTCTTTAGCAAATATGTAAGGCGCCACCGCTCCTAGTTTTCATTTACCTGGAGTTGTCTTTATTTTGCATTGGGTTCTGTAGGATACTTTTCTGGGATACAGAACTCTCGGCTGACAGTTTTCCTTCCTGCTCTTTAAGGATGGCATTGCCCTGAATCCTGTCACCCGCTGTTTCTGATGAGAGGTCGGTGGCATCTTGTATAGTTGCTTTTTCATTTACAGTGTTTTCTCTTTTTTTCTCCTGAGTATGTTAAGATTTTCTCTTTACTTTTGATTTTCAGAAGTTTGACTATGATTTGGCTACATGTAATTTTATTTGCATTTATCCTATTGGTTTTCCTGAACTTATTAAATCTATAAAATCAGGTTCTTCACCAAATGAGAAATCCTCAGCAATATTTCTTCAAATCCTGTTTTTGCTCATCTTCACACTCCTTTCCCTATATAACTTCAGTTGCACATATACGAGACCTTTTCATATTGTCCCACAATTCCTTGAGACTTTTTCTCTCAGTGTTTTTTTTTCTGTTATTCCAACTGAATAGTGAGTTGTTGAGATTGAATAACAGAATACTGTTATAATTTCATTGGTTTTTCTTTCATCTTAATTTGCTATTAAGCCTATCCAATGAGTTTTTAAATTTCAGATACTATAATTTTGAGTTCTAGAGTTTCCATTGTGTCATTTCTTTCTTTCCTTCTTTTTTTTTTTTTTTTTTTTTTTTTTTTTTTTTTTTTTTTTTTTTTTTTTTTTTTTTTTTTTTTTTTTTTTTTTTTTTTTTTTTTTTTTTTTTTTTTTTTTTTTTTTTTTTTTTTTTTTTTTTTTT
>PVLD010003746.1:0-25115 GCA_004027595.1 Dinomys branickii | reverse complement strand
CAATCCTCCTGCCTCAGCCTCCAGGGTGCTGGGATTATAATCATGCATCACCATGACTGGCCTCCATTTTGTTCTTTGATATGGTTTCTCTGCTGAGACTTCCTATTTGTTGATTTATTATCAGCATATTTTCCTTTATATCCTTTTTTTCTGTGTGTGTGGTGCTGGGTATTGAACCCAGGGCCTTGTGCATGCGAGGCAAGAATTCTATCACTGAGCCAATCCCCAGTCCTTTTCCTTTACATCTTTGAGTACGGTGACAGCTGTTTAAGATTCCTGTCTTCTAGTTCCACCACCCATGTTATCTTGGGATCAGTCACCACAGATTCCTTTCATCTTGAGGAAGGATCACTTTTTCCTGCTTCTTCACATTACCTAATAATTCTGGATTATATCTTGGATTATGAATGATACCTGACAGAAATTCTGAATTGTTACATTCCTCTGAAGCACAGAGGAGTGAGGGACTCCTCACGAGATAGATCTCTTAGAGTCCCATGAAAACTGGGGAGAGTTAGTCACTTCTGCAGAAGCATAAATTTCTGTCTAGTTATCTTTGGTCTCAGATGGGATTTGTAGAGTATAACCATACATATATGTACCTCAAAGGCCATGCACAGAATTTATACAGAGCTTTCTCTGGCTGTCTCTATGCCAGGAGCCACCTTCCCCAAGTTACTTCCTTCCTTAATTGTTAGTTGCTATTTCTCTCTTTCTCTCCCAGTACCTGGATTGAACCCAGTGCCTCACACATGCTAGACAAGGGCTCTACCACTGAGCTACAATCCCAGCATTTTAATTTTGTTTTTCCTTTTTGAGACAAGGTATTGCTCAGTTGCCCGGGTTGGCCTTGAACTTGCAATCCTCCTGCCTAAATCTCTGGAGTAGGTCGGATTATCGGCATGTGCCAACAAACCCAGCCTCCTATGGTTTTTGTACCCAACAAGACTAGATTTTCTATGCAAGTTTTAGTCATAGTGAGGCTAAAACAGGGTCTGTCCTTGAGCAAACCCCCACCAAACAGGCTGTGTGGAATCCTATTTCTAATGCCTTCAGGTGACAGCTTTCTTTTTCTTATTTTTTGTCCAGAATTTACAACTGTTATCTGTGGACAGGCTGGTTCAATCGGAGATACTCCTCTATAACTAGAAATTTAAGATATCTTTTGCTTTTTAAAAAATTTTCATGGTTAATTTTTACTTAAAATTCTTCTAGAGAGTACTTATTTCAAGAGGCATATTCTGTATTTAGCCTGTGCTTCCATTTTTGGTTTGAAAAATACAGTCAATATACTTACATTCTCTTAATTTTAGAAGTTTAATGTATCAGCCATTAGAGGTGAGCAACACAAACGCAAACGCGGGGGAAATACATGTATCTAAGACAGAAGCGAAGCAGCAGCTCGGCCTGGAGTGTCCAAACCCACGGCAAGCAGGAGGGCTGCCCATGCGACGAGCGGGGTCTGGCCCAGGGTGGGATGCTGCTGACTGGAAGAGGGGTGGGCGGTCTGCACAAGGTGAGGAGGTCTGCAGGGAAGGACATGCGGACACACTAGGCATGGGAAGTGGGAAGAGCCCCGGGGATAGGAGGGCACCAGGCAGAGCGCCCGGTTCAGAGAGCTGCAGTCCCCCAGGGAGGAAAGACGGCTCAGTGTGAGTCTCAGCACAGCGGGGAATCTGGGCAGGCGTGGCCGGTGTGGGACGGCAGCCTGTGGCCCCAGTGAGCAGGGCGCCCACCTCTGGACAGCAAGGGCTGGAGGAGTAAGGGCAGCTCCTTGGCCAGGAGTGACCGGGTAGAGAGGCAGGACCTGAGCGGGGTGACGCACCCATCCGCACCTTAGAGTCCACCTTGCCTGCGGGTGTCAGCACCAAGGCGTCGAGAACATCTGCCTGCAGGGTGAGGGCGGTGTGAGACTCCAGGCCCAAGTGAGACCCGAAGACTACGTGTGCCGAGGGGCAGGCGGCTGTGGCTGGGACTGGCTGTGTAAGGGAGACTGATGGAATCCGTAACTAGAACAACGGAATGAGAGCCAGGTCTTCCCCTATCAGGGAAAGGCATTAGAGGCATAGAAGCCTGCAGTACTGCTGTGGGCTCACAGGTACTGGCGTGAACCTCGGCTCCTGCTATATACGAACCCTAAAATGCAGATGCAAATGTATGCATATGAATATTCATAAGCACAGTCCCTAGCCGGGTCCACTGAAGACACCACTTCCAGCACCCAAGGTTCAGCTTCTCAGTGCCATTCTCCAGTTAAAAGACACGGGCTCCTTGGTGAAACGGTTGGCTCTGGGGTTGGGGCGGAGGAAGTACAAGGTGAGACTGGGACATTCTGCTGTGCCAGAAGGCAAGGAAGAGTTAGCAGGATGAATACCCTAAGAGGACACAGAAGCCATCGTGGAGCAGCCTTCACTGTTCAAACCTGGGCCAAGGGCACATTAAAATAATGATTGTATTGGATTATAGTCCATTAAAAAACAAGGTGAGGAGACCGTGCTATTAATAGAGATGAATAAACTAAAAATCCAATGACAAGTACGTATTTATTAGTCTCAGATCACTTCTCCCTCAAAACAGTGACTAATTGCCAGGCACAGTGGTGCACATCTATAATCCCAGCACTCAGGAGGCTGAGGCAGGAGGATCACTGTGAATTCAAGGCCAGCCTGGGCTACAAAGTAAGTTCAAAGCCAGCCTGAACTGCATGGTGAAACCCTGTCTCAAAAAGACAAAAGAACAAAAACAAGAACAAAAAAGTTACTGATTACAAAGGCAAAAAAGATAACTAGCAGAGAAGCCTGGGTGGGACCTCTGTAACTGAGCAAAGTTACACGTAGTTGACGCACCACCCGATATGGAACAGAATGCACTGTCCCTCTTACAATATTCCTGCCCAAAGAAGAGGACTCGAGCCCCGAGAACAAACCTGACTGGGACTGAGAGCGAGAGCGAGCCTACCAGGCGGCCGGCTCATACCCCTCAAGTGCGCAGGGCCTGAAAAGCTGGGAACTGCCCCAGACTGAGGGGAGGAGAGAGAGACGACTCTAAACGCAGTGCAACTCCAAAGCGAAGCCTCCTGCAGCAAAGACTGTTACAGAAGCCCTGGGAGAGAGTGGCCTGGGTTTGATGGCCGCACCATGGTCGTGTGGGAGAAGATAAGACATCTACTCTAAGATAGTCGAAAATGATAGGGATTGTGTCAGCAACTCGCATTTCCCAAAAAAATAGTCTTTTGTGCTATACACCACAACTTCTCTGTAAGTTCTGTAGTGTTTTTCAAAGTTGAAAAAGAAGATCTAACTGTGAAACTTTCAACGGCACACTGAAAGGATTCTTCACAGGAAAAAAATAAAAGAAAACTAGTTCAAAGGTTTCACGCGAGCAACCGTCATGTGGGGACACCTTTTAGTTAGATGCAGCAAGGTGGCTTTTGATTTGCTTCCATAAAGGCAAAGGTCCTGGGGCCCCATGAACTTTTTAAACCTTTGACTATGACATTTAAATAGATCCCAGTAATATTTTTAAGTGTCCTGTGTGAACTGTAAGTAACATCAGCAGTAACTCAATACAGCTTCTAAGAGGAAAAAAAAAGGAGATTCTACCTTAGCATTCACAACTTCAAAGAGACATCAAAACCATCTAAATTAGGCCACATATATGCTCCTCTTAGATATTAAGGAATTCTTAAAACATGAGGCTAAGATAGATGGGCGCACATGACCCCCTTGACCTCAAGGTTTTTATAAGAACATGGATCCCCATTTAAAGATGGTAGAGCCTGGACGGTGAAGGAATTCCCAACCAAAGACCAGAAACTTGTTACATATTTCTAAGTGCAGCACAAGACTTTTAGACTTTAATTAATCATTTTGTAATTTCTTGGCGGTACTGGGGATCGAACTCAGGACCCTGTGCTTGCTAGGCAGGCGCTTATTCCACTGAGCTATATCCCCAGCCCTCATTTTGTAATTTCTTTACAATTTAGCAAAGCAAAAAAAGTTCCATTGGTGGGATCTACTGAGACCTTGCAATGATGAAGCAGTCAGCAAAGCCTGAAAATATTTTCCAGAAGGATGCTCCAGACAGTTTAGAGAGGGTCCTATATTTAGAAAAAGATAACTTTGAGGATGGAGAGGGAAACAGGCTCACTGCTAACAGGTACAGGGCTTTGTGGGGGAGGAGGAGCTGGGTAATGAAAACGTTCTAACATCACAGTAATGACCTCAAAATCTGTGAATATCTGAAGATTCACTGACTTGCCTACTGTAAGTAGGTAAGTTGTACAGCATGTAAGTTATAGCTCAATACAGCTGTTAAAAAACAAACCAAACTGCCAGGTGCACGGACGCATGACTGGAATCCCAGCTGGCTGGGAGGATGATGCAGGAAGCTTGCAAGTTTGAGGCCAGTCTGGGCACAGATCCTGTCTCAGAATAGACCTAAAAAGCGCCCCGGATACACGTGAGTGCTGGACGGTTGCGTAGCATGCGCGAGGCTGCAGTCCAGTCTTCAGCACTGCAAAGGCAGCGACAACCGGGTCTGTGGGCTGCGATTGACAGAAAAAGTGCCCGTGATGTTTATACATCCCACTGCAAGTGATAGGAAAATGTTGGGATGAGTTACATCAAGATTTATATTTCAATGAAAAACCCCTTGAATCTTCCACACCTCTCCTGTTATTGGAATAGGTAGAGCGTGTGCCTCAGGGGCTTCGAATTCGCCCTCCCTCAGCCTGCGGTGCTCTGCCCCCAGGACCCCTCGCTTGCTCTCTGTCTGCATCTCAGGGCTCTGCTCCCAGGTCACACTGGCCAACAAGCTTCACCCAGCTCCTCTGTGGTGAGGTCTCCCTCCGTGGTCCCTTTCTCCTTATTTTTCTTCACAAAATGTCTCCATCATCTCCACTGTTCTTCTTAAAGATCTCTCCCCACCCAGACGTAAGCTCCCTGCAAGCAGCTGCTCTGTCTCTGGCCTTCCGCCCTCACAGCAGCGCCCACTCCTGACAGGTGCTCCTAGACCCGTGAAGACGCGCCCATGTTGACATCCCCACCTAGGTCCCTCCGGACACTCGACGGCTTGCCCCATACTCCCGGACACTCTGTGAGCGAAGAATATTTTTTTTTACATTTTTCAGTGGTTGAACATAATCAGAATACAGTCTTGTGACCCTGGAAAATTATATGAAATTCAAATTTCAGTGTCCATCAGTAAAACTTTATTGGAATGTTCCACTCACACACTGCCTGTGGCTGACTGCTTTCGTACCTTCACAAGAGAGTGGGGTCCTTGCAACAGAAGCTATGTGACTTGCAAAGCCTGAAACATTCACTGTCTGGCCCTTACAGAAAAAGTGTACACAGCCCTGCTCTACATCTGTACTTCCAAAGCAGTAGGCACTAGCCTACTATACGTGGCTTTTAAGTTTAAATCTAAATTACTTAAAATTTAAAGTTTTGTGTCTCAGTCATACCAGCTGCATTTCAAGAACTCAAGAGAATTCTAGTGGCCTCTGAACTGTACAGTGCATATAAAGAATATTTCCAACCTGACCTGGTGGTGCACATCTGTAATCTCAGCACCCTGGAAGGCTGAGGCAGGAGGATCATAAGTTCAAGCCCAGGGCAACATAATGGTTTAGTAAGACTATGTCTCAAAATAAAATTTTAGGAAAGGGCTGAGGATATAGCATGGTGCAAAGGCCCTGGGTTCGATCCCTAGTACTGCAAAAACAAACAAAACAAACCCATCATTGCAGAAAGTTCTACTGAAGAGCACCGCCCTCGGACCTAGACTCTCTCAGCGCTGCTTGGGAAACCACTGCAAAGCTATGGAGAACAAACACACACAACTCTGCAGTGCAGCTTTATTCATGAGAACCCAGGTATGGAATCAGCCTAAACATCTGTCAGCAGATAAAGGGGCAGGAACCATGCGGTGAACATACACCGCGGAGGACCAGTCAGCCTCTGAGAAGAGGAGATCCTGGCATTTGTGACAACATGGAGGAACGGAAGACATGAGGGTAAGTGAACATACCAGGTGGAGGAGGCACACACTGACCAGTCTCACCCCCGTGTGGAGTCTGAGAGCAAACTGAAACGCTGAAGAGTGGCCTCCAGATGCTGGAGGAAGGACGGAAACCCAGAGATGCTGGTCAAAGATTCAAAGTTTCAGTCCATCAGGAGGAGAGGGTTTGTGAGATCTATTATACAGTAGAGTGACTATAGTTAGTATATTTCAGAATTGCAGGGGCTGGGGATATAGCTCAGTGGAATAAGCACCTACCTGGCAAGCGCAAGGTCCTGAGTTTGATCCCTGGCAATGCCAAAAACAAACAAACAAACAAACAAAAAAACTGTGGTAAAGAATTGCTAAGAAAGTAAACTTAAAATGTCTTACCACAAAAAATAAGTGTGCAAATAGATAAATAATTAGCTGGATTTAATCACTCCACATTGCATACACAGATCAAAATAGATGGTACCTGAAAGATGTATACAATTATGATTTGTCAATTAAAATAATATTAATTAAAATGAAGTGGGAGAAACTAGAAACTAGAGGGTAAAAACTAAAGCAAAATAAAAACCCAACAACCCTGGATCAAGAGAAAAGAATATCAAACCTTACTTTAATCTTATCTTATTCGGGGGCTGGGGATATAGCTCAGTGGAATAAGCGCTTGCCTAGCAAGCGCAGGGTCCTGAGTTCGATCCCCAGTACCGCAAAAAAAAAAAAAAATCTTATCTTATTCAAGGTTTTAAATTTAAACTGGGTGTGGTGGGGTATTCCTATAATCCTAGCACTCTGGAAGCTGAGGCGGGAGGATCACTGAGCGTTTGAGACCAGCCTGGGCTATCATGGTTTTGAAAACCCTGCAGTTGGAATTTCAGGAAAAAGTTATGGTTTTCATTAATGAAGTAATCAAAGGAACAGAGCATTTCGATTGTACCCTTTGGGCTGGAGATACAGCTCAGTGGCACAAGCACCTGCCTAGCAAGCATAGGGTCCTGAGTTCGATTCTCAGTACCAAAAAAAAAAGCAGATTGCACCCTTTCACAGAAAGCACTTTACAAATTTCACTGATGGAAAAATTAATGTGAATTAATTAAATAATAAAGATACCAAATTGTGCTAAACATCCAGATAAAATATTTTTAAATGTACTTACATGGTGTGTGTACACATTTATACTTAGCCTGATGTTTTCATCAGGATTTCTCAGTATCATTAGATAAAACCACGTTCTTATCTCATTCAAAAGCCCAAATTGTAGCCTTAACACTTTTCATACCATTTTATTGAGGAGAACAGGCTTACTTTGGCTAACACCCATACCTCTGAAATACCAAACCCTGTCAAGGACGTAGCTGTGCTCTTCCTGAGCCAGCTGACAAATGCCCTGGACAGGAAATTTTACACGTGTTTCTTCTGTAGCTTCTCCTATTGGCTGGTTCTCACCACATTACCAGCCATCTCTGGCTGTTCTCTATTCATATAGAGAATGAGCCTTCATCACCGTCTTCCCAGCAGCTGAAACTTCCAAGTTTGTTTTAATCTCTTTGGATTCTCTTTTCAAGGACGGACATGGTGTTTTGAAAAATTCACTTGTTAAAATTTTCAAGCCTCTTCTCAGAGGTTCATTCTAGCAATCTCATGTGTTGCAAGGTGAAAGGGGCAAAGTGCAGGCAAATTTTGAACTTGCAAATGGCGGGTGTCTGGTCAAGGGTTTCACCAAGGCTCCCGTGGGAGTGTTTTACTCTTAGGTCTAACATAAATTAGCTATGAACTAGACCGAATGCTTACACTGGCAACACAAGTTGTAACCGTGTTTTTACTCAAATGGTCATAAACTTGCCTTTATAATACTATTAAAAAATTACCATTCAATTAAGTAATCTAAAGTTCTCTTAGTTTCAGAGATTAGGTTTCTACCTGCTGGTCTATTTTCCCAGAAGGAAGGGAGGTGCTAAAGAAGACCAAGATGCCAAATTTCAGAAAGAATCTTGTACGGAATTTGTCAGCCGCCAGGGCTGCTTGAGCCCCACAGGTGCGGAAAGCTGTCTCTGCACCACGCTCGACATTCCGCCTTTTGTCTTCCTCACACAGACTGGCTCCTTACCTGGAGCCTCTTTTTAAAGAATGTTTCTCAGGTGTAAAATATCCACTTTTGATGAAACCCTTGGAAATGGACAGTTCCAACATTAATACTGGGGCTATAAATGGGCAAAGGAACCTTGGCCACAACTTCTGACCGCGCTCTTCACCACTGCAGGTACAGTCACCCCCGGACAGCCACCGCGGCAAGACCCGCTCTGTGAGGTGCCATTGACCCCTGGGACTCTCGTGAGACCGTCGGACCTGAGCGGATCTGTGCGCGAGCTCAGCACCTCTTCCCTGCGCGAGTGCTACGCGTCCCCCAGCGTTCCCTCACTCTGCAGCCTCTGCTGGGTGCGCGGGTGACACCGAGGGGACTCCGCCATTCCCGGGAAATGCTAGTGGTTAAAAGCAGTTGAACTCAAATTCCTGACATGTCCGCTTCAGGCCCTCATTCTGCCTCTGGAAACCCGGAGGATAAGCTGTTACTGAGAGGCAGCCCTCCGGTTCCCGGGCTGCCGCACCGGCCTGCTTTTATTAGCGCGTGGTCCTTCATCACACTGGGCGTGGCGGTACTTTTGAAATTCCAGTTACTTTGGAGGCTGAGGCAGGACGATCACCAAGGGGAGTGCAGACTGGGAAACCCAATGAGCCCAGACTCAAAAGCAAAACCAAAGGGCTCAGCTCAGCTCAGGGCTCTTCGGGTTCAAACCTCAGGGGGGAAGGGAGGGAGGGGAGAGAAAGCGAGAGGAGAGAGAGAGAAAAGAAACATAGCATGAAACACTCAGCCCAATAGTGCGACGAAATTTCTTTCCATGTCCTAGACTTACAGTTTTCCCCATTATTCAGACTAGACCCAAGACAGAAAGAATGACAAAAAATAAAAATGCAAGTAATTGTCCAAAGATGCGATATTAGTGACACATTAAGAAGTGAAGGCTTCCTCTCTTGAGTTCCCTGCTCTTTCGGAGAACTCAAATTATGCCTTTAACTGTCTTCCTACGCAGGGTATAGGTTCTATTTATTTATTTATTTATTTATTTATTTATTTTTCTTCTTTCAGGCAGGGTCTCACTTTGTAGCCCAGACTGGCCTCAAACTCACGGCAATCCTCCTGCCTCAGCCTCCTGAGTGCTGGGATGACATGTCCACCACCATGCCCAGCAGATTATAGATTGTAGGATGCTAGAACTGGAAGAGATTATATAGGTTTAATTAATCTCAAATACCTGTACTGTCTAGCACAGTATTGTTGCTGATCACGCCACACACCTGCAGTCACAGCACTCTGGGAGGCTGAGGCAGGACGATCACAAGTTTGAGCCCTGCCTAGTCAACATAGCAATTTACCAAAGCCCTATCTCGAAATAAAAAATAAAAAAGGGCTAAGGATGTAGCTCAGTGTGAGGGCTGAGAGCCCTGAATTTAATCCCCATCAGAAAGTACGCTTTGAAGTGAGAGTAACCCCGTGAGCACAGCACTCCTCCTTCCCCACTCCCTGGGACTCAGGCCGTGGCCAGGGCCACTTTCCACGAAGTCAGTTACACTAAAGTTACCCGACAGTTACTCTCTTTTACCTTGGATACCACAGGCCATTAACTGAACATGTACAGAGAAAAAGAAGGAGCATTTCCTGCTATTTAAAAGAAAATGTGCTAAAATGATCGACTTCAACATATTCAAATTAAGATTTTCATTTTACAGCTATAAAATGCCTAGTTTTTGTTATAAGACAAGTAGGGCCTGAGGCAGGTGCGGTGGCACATGCCTGTCATCCCAGCTCTCAAGGGGCTAATGCAGGAGGATTGCCGGGAGTTTGAGGCTCAGCCTGGGCTACGCAGCGAGTTTAAAGGGTAGCCTGAACTGCACAGTGAGGCCCTGTCTCAAAGACTAAATAAACAATAAAATAAAATAACTAAGGCTCAAGACAGAACCTGTAATTTAAAGTATATAATAGACCTAAATGTAAAAATATAAACAAAGTTCTATAGGAAGACAGGAAAATATTTTCATGGAGTAGGCAAATATTTCTTAAATATGACATAGCATATATTTGATCACAAAAGAAAAATAATTGATAAATTGATCTTCATTAAAATTAGTAATTCTATTAACTGAATTGATTAATCATCAGGTTATAGACTGGGGGAAAATATTTGCTTCTGACAAAGCACATGTTTTTAAAATATATATTTTAAGGGCCGGGGATATAGCTCGGTGGCATAAGCGCCTGTCTGGCAAGTGCAAGGTCCTGAGTTCGATTCCTGGTACCAAAAAAAAAGAGTAACATGTAAATTATATATTTTTTTAAAGCTTACAAAATCAATTTTTACAAAAAGACAATCAACCAAAACAACAAAAACAAAAACCCTCAAATGACCAGAAGACTTTGGAACAGCCAGGCATGGTGGCACATCTCTATAATCCCAGCACTCGGGAGGCTGAGGCAGGAGGATCGCTGTGAGTTCGAGACCAGCCTGGGTTACAATGTGACCTCAAGGCCAGCCTAAACTGCAGAGCAAGACCCTACCCTTGCAAAAAAAGAAGAAGACCTTGGGTATTTCAGGACAGAGGTTACCAAATGACTAATGAGCACAAGAAAAGGTTCTCAACATCATTACTCATCAGGAAAATACAAATTAAGAGCACAATAAAACATTGCTTAGTACACCCACTAGATGGGCCAAAATTTGAAAGACTGACAACAGCACATGTTGGCAAGAGGTGGGACAAAGAAGTCCTCAGACATGAGTCATGGGACTAAGCCAGACAGGCACAGCTGCTTCAGAGACTATTTGCAGGACTTATCAAAGCTAGACATACACCTGTGTTCTGGCTTATTTTGTTATAGTAACTGACTTAATGTAACTGTTAACTAAATATGAAAATATTTTCAATCATGTAGCTAATTCCCAACCTCCCTAAGAACTGGAACTTCAAAATCTGTTTTCATTTTGATTTTTTCAGTAAATTTAGGCTACACATAGTATAAATGTCACTCTTCTAGAAAAAATGTCACTCATAAGTGAACATGTCTAGGGGAAGGTGGAAGAGCGTGCGTAACACAACCACATGCTAAAAACAATCAAATGTCCATCGAGAGTTGATGAAGAAATGGTAGTGTTTTTACACTATCCAACAATAAAAGAAATGAAACTACTACTAAATACAACATGGACAGATCTCAGAGATTAGTTGAGAAGAAGCCACACACACAAAAAGCACGTACCGTATAATCCCACTGATACAGAATTCAGGAGCATGGAAACCAGTCCATGATGACAGAAGTCTGAATGGCACTTAGCTGGGGGGGGGCAGGGAGATATTAATGATAAATGACTGTCGGTCATGGTGCTTCGCATGTAATCCCAGTACTTGGGAGGCTGAGGCAGAAGGATCATAGGTTTGAGATCAGCCTGGGAAACTTAGCAGGACCGGTCTTCAAGTAAAACAGAGTAAAATAGAAAGTCCAGTGATAGACATTTTGCTGAACACTGGCAAGGCCCTGGCTTCAATCCCTAGTACTGTAAAATGAATAAATAAATCCATATAGAAATGACTGTAACTGGGCACAAGGGAACCTTGTGAGGCGGTGTAAACCGCCATTATCTTGATCTGGAAGGTTGTATATATAGGTTAGGAAATCAAGCTATGGACATAGACATGCACTTCCTTAAACACATTACTCCCAAATTTTAAAAATGGCTGTTGAACACAAGTCGAATATATAAAATCCTACACCTGTGAAATGCAATTACAGCAACAGCTCCCCGTTTCTGCCAAGAACACAGAAAATCAAGGGTCCATCATGGTTCTACTGCAGAATCTTTCTTATGTCCACACCAAGGTCCACCACATGGGGTCCACGTGGTACAAAGATTCTCATAGACAACGCTGACATACTTGCAGCTGTGCTTCAGATGTAGCCTGAGTACCCCCAAGGGTGTTGGAGCTCGGTCCTCAGGGAGGAGGTACCACGAGGTGAGGGCACCTTTGCAAGGAGGAGCCCCTGGAAGCTCCTCAGGTCATGGAGGGCACTGCCCGGAGAAGAGGTTAAGGTGTCTCTCGTGCAGCTTCCAGCAGTTCTTGAGAGGATTATCAAAGCACTTTTTAAAACATTTTACAAAGCTGTCCTGGCTCCCTGTTCCCTTCCGCTTCCTGGTCTGACATGGGGATCCTCCTCTGCCACGATATGCCACCCACGCCGGAGAGCTCATCAGCTGGGCTGCCTCGCCTTGGGCACTGAACCTCAAAAACAATAAGTGAGGGCTGGGGATATAGCTCAGTGGAATAAGCGCCTGCCTAGCAAGCGCAGGATCCTGAGTTTGATCCCCAGTACCGCATAAAAAAAAAAAAAAAAAATAAGTGAAAGAAACCTCATGCCGGGTGTTCTAGTGCACGCTTGTGTTCCTAGTTAGTCAGAAGGCTAAAGCCTGGGTAACTTAACAAAACCCTGTTTCAAATAAGAGAATGAAGGCATTTGATGTGCAGCGCAGGGTAGAACACTTGCCTTAGGCCCAGGGTTCAATTCCCAGTGCTTCAGACACAAAACCAGAAACAAACTCCTTTTCTTTTTTGTTTGTTCATTGTTTTGAGATAGGGTGTCTCTTACAGCCCAGGCTGGCCTTGAAGTCACTATGTAGCTCAGGCTCACCTCCAACTCGTGGTAGTCACCCTGCACCATCACACTCACACTCAGCTCAACCTCTTTTTGTAAGTAGCCTGCCTCAGGTATTTTGTTATAGTAACTTACAATGTAAATGTTAACTAAATATGAAAATATTTTCAACGATGTAGCTAATTCCCAAACTTCCCTGAGAACTGGAACTTCAAAATCTGTTTTAATTTTGATTTTTTTCAATAAATTTAGGCTACCTATAGTATAAATGTCACTCATCTAGAGAAAACAAAACTACATACACAAACATAAAATACATTTTCAAAAACTGCTCAGTCCTCTTTTCCCTCCAGTAATAGCGCTATTCACTTCTTCACTTTATAGATAAACTTTGTTTTTTGGTACCAGGATTGAGCTGTATCCCCACTCTCTATGGGTAAACTTCTAAAAAATGGTCTATTTTCAAAACTTCTATTTCTATGCCTATTTTCACTTTAACCACTTAATTTTGGTTTCCTTCCCTATCACTCCACAGGCACCACTCTGGCAAGGTTGCTGACAAGTTTTATGTGGCCAAAACCACCCCACATTTTTGTCCTCAACTTGCTCAATTCCTTAGCCACATTCAACATAGCTGACACCTGATCCTTCATAAATACCCTTCTTTCTTGAATCTGGTTACACCACACTGCTGGATTTCTTCCTCTCATTAGATGCTTTCATGATTTTTGTTTTTTCAGTTTATTGGTTTTTTTGAAACAGGGTCTCACTTTATAGTCCAGGCTGGTCTTGAACTCCTGGTCACCCTCCTGCCTCATCCTCCCGAGTGCTAGGATTACAGGTGTGTGCCTCCACACCTGGCTGGCAGGCTGCTTTCTGCTCTGCTGCTCCACTTCCTTTACCTGCCCAACAAAGGCACTTCTCAGGGTTGCATCTGGAGTCTCCTTGGGTGATCCGTTCATTCCCTTGGCTGTAAAAGTCCTCTTGTTGCTAAAGATGCCCAGATCCCCATCTCTGGCTAGACCTGCTCTCTAGAGGAGAGGTCACCAACTCTGTGCCCCACCACCGTTTTCCATGTTGCATTCTCTTTTATTACCTTCATAGCAGTGGGCGTGATTGTTATGCCTTATACCTAGATGTGCCCCGAAGCCTCACGCAGTCACACATGGAGCTTTCTGAAGGTGGCTCAATCTTGGTTGTGCGATGCTGGGATGGATGCAATGCTAGGATCAAGGGTGTGGGCGCTACCTGCCCTAAGGGTGTGTAGCCTGATAAGATACCAGGGACAGAAAGAGGCCGTCACTTGCCTGCCATGAGCTGTCTCTGCCATGCTGCCCTTCCTTGGAGCCAGCCCATTTTGCACTGTAACCTTTACAAACTGTGAATAAACCTTTCCTGCTTGAACTTTGAGTGTCGGGTATTCTGTCTCGGCAAGAAAAGTAACTGATTTTAATTAATTCAGCTGTTATTACTTGATTTTTTATCTGTCTTCCTTACCTGACAGAATCCCACCAGCACCGAAGCCCTGTCTGTCTTGGTCATCACTGTTTTAACAACAGTTCTGCATAGATGGTGCATAAAAGTCATTCACTGAATGGCCCTGAATCAAGGCCAGTAGTTTTCTGAAGCTGTTGGTTTCAAGCAGGAGCCTAAAGTGGTATCTTTCTATGGTCTGTTGGCCATTTCAGAACTTTAGAAATGTAATGGGTCAATTCATTAGAAAGAAACAACTAAATAAATTTTACTCCGCCTGGCCCCTGTGGTGTGCCAGGCGCTCCGCCTCATCCTTGGAGTTCTGCCCAGCCCCTGTGGCGTGCCAGGCGCCCTGCCCGGCCCCTGGGATGGTCCTGAAGACTTACCTGAGCCTATAGACGCAGATGTGCTGACAGAGCCTGGTGGTTCGCTGTGTAACCCCGCCTACCCGACTGGACACCCAATGGCTGTGGAGGCTTGCCAAAGGGTGCTTCTCCACCTCCTGCCATAGTAATTTGTGTACACCCATGTATTATACAGCACATTTAGAAGCAGCCAAGTCTCTGCCCAAAGTAAGAGCATGAGGGAGGAAATAAACCAAAAGTGCAGTTGTTACCAGCGGGAAGACCACTGACAGGGTGGTAGAACAATGGAGGTGAAGTGGAGAAAACTGATTAATTGAACGAGCCATCATCTATATAACCGAGTGATGGGGCGGGGATGACATTATGTAATGCAATATCCAGTGGGGCCCCTACTATTTCTCTGTAATTTGGTGTTTCCTTTATTGTTTTTGTGTTAACAAAAGCAAAGACAACACTATGTAATGCAGCATCCAGTGATGGTTCCCTGCTGTCTCCTCTGTAATTTGGTATTTCCCTTATTTTGTTATAACAAATACGAAGATAACATTGTGATGTACAGCAGCCAGTGCCAATTCCCTACTATCTTCTCTATACCTTGGTATTTTCTGTATTGTTTCTGTGTTATTCTGGGTTCTTTTGTCTTAAAAATAAAATTAGAAATTAACTCTCTGTTCTAAAAAAAAGTCATTCACTGAATATTTTTAAGTGAAGAATGAATAAAGATTTCTGACTTTTGTGTTATACGTGTGCTAAGTGTCACATTACAAGGCTAGTCCAAAGGAAACGTTCTAAAGCTCTCCTTGTCCAGGCATCTCTTAAAATCAGCATTTAAACAATAAAAACAAAAGCTAACTCCATACATGAGGGTGCCCAGCCCTGACACAGTAAGTGCCACGAGCAGTTGCAGGTTCTGCTGAGGCTGTGTAAGCCTGGGTGATGCCTGTCAGACCTTGGCACAAGCAACAATTCCCTGGGGATCTTCTTAAAATCCAGGTTCTGATTCAGTGAGTCTGGCCGGTGCTGCTGCAGCACTTCCTGGGGTTACACACTGACCGGTGACATGGCTGTTCCAGACCATCTCAGGTCAGCAAGGCTCTAATGAACCCTCAGAGAGGAAGTGTGAACTACACTGAGCACTCACTGGACCCAAACTTTGTGTGTAGTGCTGGGCAAGATGATTCCCTGCATGTCATCTTACTTAAATGAGGTTGGTCTCCCATAGTAAACTCCTGTATATTTAGAGAGTGGTTCTCAAACTTACCAAGACTCAGTGCCCTCTTCTAGAAAAAATATTTTATAAGACCTCTTTTACTATTTTGAATTAAATATTTCCTATCTACATATATGTTTTCTTTTTTTAAAAAAAAAGGTAAGATCCCCCCAACTGTAATGTAAATGTGAAATAAATGAAAATAAATGAAAAGGTATCATCCGTATTAAAATATGTAGACTGTGTTCAAGCACAATAACGAGATAGCCAGCTGGGTTTGCAGAGTCACTGTGAAGGAGACACCTACATGCCGAAGGGTACACGCTGCACTGCTCCTGGTAAGAGCACATGAGTTCTGAGTTAAAGAGAGCACCCTTTTCAAGGTACATGGCAGCTGCCATTCTAGACAAACTACAGTGTTTTAAAACCATGCAAAAACTATTTCATGTTAAACATAAAATGGAATGAGAGTCTACAAGTCAAGAGACAGAGACAAAATGTCAGTAGATTTCAGCAAAGGAAGAGAATTCTTCTAGAATAAGCTTCCTGCAGGACATGACATTGGAATAGAACGTAATGGATGCATGAGGGTTTCTTGGCATGATTGAGCTGCTGCCGTTAGGCTAATAGGACAGATAACAACTGTCCTGTATAATATTTGTCCTATTAGCAGTGTTAGAGCTGGGTGGGGTGGCGCATACCTGTAATTCCAGCATTTGGGAGGCTGAGGCAGGGGGATGGCCTCAAGCTTGAGGCCAGCCTGGGCTATATAGTGAGTTCAAGGCCAGCTTGAACTATGTAGCAAGACCTTGTCTCAAAGAGAAAAAGAAAAACAAATAGTATAGGAAGCCAGCAAAAGTTGGTGTGTGTTGCAAAGAGAATGAGCTCGTTTTTGGACTTACTGAGTTGGAAGAACAGCACTGGAAACCCGCAGAGTCAGGAAAGGCGGGTGTGTTCAGGAGGCACTGAGCAGTCCAGGATTACGTTAGAGGACCAAGGGTGCCAAGGGAAAGGTATACTGAAGCTTAAATGCCCCAGTCAGAAACACTTCAAATGTTTTTGAATAGGGGATAGTGTAGGTATATCATTCTGACAGCCATCTTCAAAAACCAATGAGATACAACTCTAGATATAAGATTAGCAGTAGGAAAAAATACATAGCAGTCTGAATCAGCGGTTCTCAAAACATGTTCCATGGAACTGCAGGGTTCCAGAGAGGCCACAAGTGCTGATCTTTGACAGAGGAAATGCAGGCCTGGCGGTGGTCTCTTCCCCCCACCCCCGTCCCCAGTCTGGACTCCCATGCTTGCACCTGGGCCACATAAGATTTTGTCCCATTGCTAGAGACAAGTTTTGTTGTGTTCCTGTGTCTAATCCTGACTCTTGGTGAACCATGAGACTGTCAGTGGATGACCCCAAGTTCATCATGCAGCAGCCAAATGTCACTGGACGGGTGGCAACCACACGATCTGTAGGTACTGTGTGACTGTTAGCATCAGTGTGTTTGCTCCCATTTGTCCCGTTACATGGATTGTACCACCTTCCCCAAATTAGAGCACATATGAAAATCTTCCAGCTGTTTGGGATAGAGGCAACGTAGGCCCAGCGTTTGGTGACCAGTGCTTGCCATGGCTGACTGCGGAGTCCTTGGAGAAACCCCAGGCTCCTTCCAGGGAAGTGTGCAGGCCACGCTGCTGACACGGCACTGAGAAGCCAGGCACGTGTGCGCATCCCGGTGGCTTTGCCCTTCTAAGAGTCGAGCTGGGAGTTCTACATACACTATCCTACTTACATCTCTATGGAAGCGACAACATCTATAAATAAGTATGTGCTACTATGTTCTTTCAGAGTAATTCACAGGGTCGGAAACAGCTGGTTACATTCAGACATGCCGAGGGTTGCTTTCACATTGAATTCTTATTGGTCAAATTCATAATTTTATTTTTAGAATACATGAAAAATGTTCAAATTCTATGCATCCTAATTCTTTAATCTACTCATAAAAATAGTCTCATCTATGGTAGGAGTTTTGTTTCTCGTGGTTTTTTATTTTATTTTTTTACAATAGCAAGCAGAGAAGTTTTCGTTAGTTTGGTTCATCAACATTTTTGTTCTGCTGAAATGGTTCACAACCCAAAGAGGGAGAGAACTGGTTTAGAGCAGTTGTAAATAATTTCCCTTCCCTGGTTCCCTTGCATCTACGGGCATACAATTGCTTTGGACAAGTATTTCTTGTAGGCCCATCTATTTCTCTAAGTCTGAATGAGTATAGCATAATGTCCACAGCACCAAAATAGAGTCAGGAAGCTTTGTATAACTAAGAAAGTCGTTTAGGTCTAGAGACCATGGGTTTAAATTCAGAGAGCTGTAACTTCTGCAGAACTTGCTGAATCTTAGCCATTGCTGACTTTCAGAGTCTGTTTAGTAGGAAGGCATCTGTTTCTACACCAGTAAGTTTAAACCTTTTTAAAAAAGCATTTTATAAGTGAAATCATAAATGGATTACAGCTATAAAACAGATCAAGAGATAGCTTAGTAATGTACAATAATAATTTTCAATACATAATATTTACTAAAAAGTTAAACTATGAGAACAAGAAGACTTTTAAAACAAAAGCTAGAAACCTCAAATTATGGATTAAAATTGCCACTTCATCCACTAGTTTGAACCCATTAATAATTTCTGTATTTTGTCTTACTTACCAAAATAGAAGAAATTGAAGATATATACATATGAAAAACTGTACCCACTTGTGGGTGTTTCCCTCTATGATTTCAGGAGGATTCTTTGTAAAGTGCTGGAGGTCAAACCCAGGGCCTCGTGCATGCTGGGCAATGCTCCACCACTGAGCCACATCCCAGCCCCACAGTAATTTTTAATTAACCAATTCGTAGGCACTCAAGAAAAAAAAAAAGGTAAGTAAACTTTGAAAGCTGAATCACTAAAAACAGTTAACGTTAACATTCTCTGATTCTGAACATAAAGTTCAGACAAGTAACTAAAGTCTTACTGAAATTAAGTATTTAAGAGCTTTATAATGTATAACCATGATGTAACATGTTACATGTTCTTTTGGTGAGCAGGTTATTGCTACACTGTTAGAAAAGTGTGTCCCAAGTATGTAAGCTAAGCCTGGATAGGCACTAAATTATATACAGGGAATAGAAGAGGTAGTAACATTATCAAATAAATTATTAAATAATTTTACATGAGCAAAAAGACCAGCAAGGAACCATGATCCTACCTAAGCCACACTTACAGCCTTTGAGTATTTTTACAGTGAGCAAGAATTCCTGTGTTGAGGTCAAAGAATAAATGGATACTTTGGTAATCTTCAGTGGATTAACACTTGGGATGCTATGTGAAAATCAAATGAAATTTAAATCAAGTTAGGCTCAAAAACACACTTGTGAAACTGTCCACCCTATGTGCAAGCACACAACCAAGTATTAATGGGGGCTAGAAATTGGGATTTAAGTGGTTTCTTATCTACACAGACAAAAGCAGATGGCAGCAAAAGTGATTAGCCGTTCAATCGTTACTATCAGTTTTCAGGCTGGAGCTATTGCCATCAGTTGTGACGTAACTCCGTACCTGTAAGCAGTGTTTATAGGTTGACGAGAGTGGTCTTTTACCCATGTGCACACATTCGGTATAGCCACCGTCACAGGAAATTCTGACGCACCAAATTTTCTGGTAAACTAATAATCTCTCAAATAGACATCATTTCTCCAACAAACTGAAATTCCCATAATAGCATAAGAATCAAAAAATTTGCTTTTTAGAAATACTTATGGTGGGATGAATCCTGAGTCAATACTGTTAAGTGAGATAAATCAGACACTCGAGTTTAAATACTGGATAGTTTCTCTCACGTGAAAAACCCAAAGAATAAATAGTGTAAAGAGCAAAATGCAAGACAGACAACAGGAAACAAGCATATAGATCTTTTGCAAATAGGAAGGGGGCCAAGAGGTGAAGGGAGAGGCGAGAGAAAAGGAAGGGAAAACAGAAAGAATGAAGCTGTGTTACACCCATGCCCCACTCCCATGGGGAATACAACCAGTATGTCCTGCACACATGTGCTAATCAACATTAAAAAACTGAAAAACTTAAAATCCCCCCAAATAGCTTTATTGTTGGAAATTGCAGTGCACCACTGAAATAAAAAAATGTACCGGAATTTTTAAACAAATCCAAAAATTAGAATACACGGTACGAACATTTCCATAGCAGAGCCAATACTGCATCAGAAGAAAATGGTAGTATTTATCACATTGGATTTAGCTAACACCCCAGCCTCTTCTAGTAGGAAGCCTTCAACAGTACTTCTGACAAATTAATCAGCAAGATAAACCAGTTCCGATGTCAAATATCCCTGCTCCAAAGTGTTTGGAACCTGAAGAGTTGGGGGTAGGGAGGACCCAAGTCTAAATGTGAAGTTCATTTATTCATCCCTATGGCACACAGACTGAGGTAATTTTATACAGCATCTAAGAGTTCCTGCATTCGACGTTGAACTCTGACCTCACAGGAGGTCAGATAAGAAATTTTTTATGTACAGCATCATGTCAGCACCCAAAAAGTTTTGGATTTTAGGGCATTTCAGACTTGGGATTTTTGGATTAGGGATAATTTGTATTTAAAAAGTATCACTAGAAAACTTGATGGTAATTTCCTGGCACCTTCTATATCTTACTGATTTATATTAATGAATTAATATATAACATTGAAATCTGCTTATGTAAATTTAATAGATAATAGATTGGTTTTAAGTGAAAACCTGACAAAAATCTCAACAATACTTTTGTTTTCTAAGCTTCTTTTTCAGTAATACCATCTAAGTACTTTTAAAAATTAAGAGTTTTAGAAAAAAAAACTACTAGCACTAACCTTTTGGCAAATAATAAACACAATAAAATTACTTTTAATCATTATTTTCTTAATTGAACACACCAAACTCGAAGGGCCCCTGTGAACCAGGCTCTGTCATGGTGGAGGAGGTGAGGGACTGGGCAGGGCTGATCCCAGAAGGCCTGGGGGAGGTTGTGGAAGGAGGTCATCCACGGAGGCTTGGTTATGATGACACTGATCGCACTCTTGAAGATGAGGAGGGGTAACCCGGTAGAGAATGGCATAGAAATGTTGTTGGCAAAGACATGGAAGTGTGAACGGACACACTGGATTACAGGAAGCACCAACAGAGACTACCTACCAGGGCCCAGAGCCTTTCTGTGACCATTTGTCCTTAAAATGTTGCCTTTCAATTTCCATACACACATAACAGAGAGCAAATGAACATCATCAGTCCCTGGCAAAGGGAAAGGGACCTGAAAATGAAAAATGGCTGCCACGACATCCATGGGCAGAGAAGCGAGAGCTGACATCAACAAGGAGACAAAGCTGGGCAGTGGGTTTAGTTCAGCACTAGAGCACCTTGCTGAGCTTGTATGAGGCCCTGAGTTCAATTCCCACCCCAGGGGAGAAAGAAAGGAGACAGAAACAAAACTGCAAAACAAACCAGGATTATTTAGTACAGGGGCATTCAGTTCTGCACAGCTTAAAACCCTCTGTGAGAACAAACTATAGAACAATACATTTCCTGGTAGAACAGTGACCCAGAGTCACTGAAATAAAAGTCATTTCTTATGTACTTTGTTTCTAAATCAGGAGGCTGTGTCACACATATACCTAGGTCTCTACCCAATATTGTTAAAATTAAATGTTTTATATTAAATACAAAATCTGTAGTTACCTGTGAAATTATTTGTGAACCATTTAATTTCCCAACCATATCAAAGACACAAGATGTTATTATAATGCAGATAATGAAATGTAGTGGTATATAAAGAATCTTTAAAGAGAAAATATTTCAAGTCACAGACTGTGAGAAAATTAAAAATCTATAGCTTTTGATTTACTACATGCATTATTAACTCTGCATTTTTACATGACGAGATTTCTAGTTCAAAGCTTATTTCACCCAACATCTTTACACAAAGCCTCAATAAATGTCTGCTGATGAATGAAAAGATAAATGAATGAAAAAATGATTTGGTAAACTGAAGGAACTACTGATAGTACAGCCTTGCATTTCACAACAATAAACTGCAGTATATTAACTTAACCCCCAAATTAGCAGAAAATAAAGGTATTCCCTGAAGTCAACTATTTTCTTATATTGCCAAAGACATGTATATTAAAGGTCACATCACTATCCTATATTGAGATCGAGATATCAAGATGATATTTTAAATATCAAAAATGTGGGCCAGATTAGTCAATTTTGAACGACTGTAATGAACTGGATATTACTACATTAAATACTCTGTTCTAAAGATCTGATGTGAAAATAGCCAAACACATCATTAACCTTTTTTTAAAAAATTTAAATGTTTAAGTTTTTGCATCAAGCACACTAATAGCACCCATCTACCTCTATGGTCTTGTGAATTGAATTTAGTAATCTAAATTCACAACTTTTAAAAAAAAACCACTGGTATATATTCTGTATTCCATCTCTTTCCTCTTATTGTTCCTTCAGAATTAAATATACAAGTTTTTCGACCTTTCATCCTCAGAGATCCCGATCAGGCTTATCTAAAAGTCTGTTAGGACACCAACACCCTAAAACACACTGTTCAGTTTAGCTTCTTTTTTTCACATTTAATTAGTGAATTTGGTAATAACATTTACAAAGAATCACTCCAGTTTGTATGGATTTATGTGATTCTGTACATTGCTCTGGGTAAGTGATACGGGTAAGACTAGGAAGAACAGTGCTGGAATGTCAATTTATAACTTCACAAAACCTAATTATTTACAATAAAACATAAGACTTTTTTAAAAAGTAATTCCTTATAGTTAATAGCAACCCAACTTTTTTCCTGTTCAAAATACAAATTTAAAGTAATTTTAAAACCCCGGTAATTTTTTAAAAGCATAAATAATTTTTCACAAGAGAAAACATGTCAAGCCCGTTTTAACAATGACCATTTAAAAGTTTCTATTTAATAAATATATAATGTTCATGGACTTATCGTGTGGCAGTCTACTTAGAGAAAAATATCTTTATGTGGGTCAAGGCAGTAAAAACATTGTTACGCGGACCCACGTACAATCTGAGGACATGGGGCTGCACGTTACACTAAATTACACCGTAAAACAAAAGCTTTACATGTATACCATTTCTATCTGTCTCAAAGTAGTTCATCATATTTTCACAGCATTATCTATGCTAAGATCAAAGCTGTCAAAGATTAAGGTTCATGGCAACGAGAGACCCTTCAATTCTGATGAAGAAAATACCCACGTTGCTCACGGTGTTGATCAAATAATCACTTCAGTTAAGTATCCTTTTAGTAGAATGAATATTTCTCAAGTTCTTTTATTAAAATACCACCCCCTCCCAAGTTGAGACGCACCTGCCATTTTCAAGATTTTAGAAACACTTATTGAAAAGACTACCGAGGAGTTTACAACAGCAGTGTGAATCTTTAGTTATCCCAAGGAAGTGCACACTACCGGTCTTTTCGTGGAGCAAGGATAGTTTGATGACTTTCCAAAGTAGTTCAGATAAACTCAGTGTGAACCTGATTTTTGCTTTAGGAAAAACAGGCTCATTAGGAAGATCCCGTTCCAAGGAACTGCAAATGCCAACTTCAAACCGTACCTTTTCCGTACAGCACCATTTACCCCTAGGGAAAAAGGCAGTCACTGTTCACGTGAAACAAGCCGCTCGGAGCACCCGAACTCCAGCGGACCCCGAGGCCACGGCCCACGAGAACCGACAGAAGCATCTCCCACCCATCTTGCTGCCGATCCCGGGGCTCCCCGCAAACGTGCTCTCCCTGCACACTTAAGGCTGACCCTCGTGGCCGGCGCCCAGTAAGAGGTAAAACCGGAGCGCAGTCCGTTACCACTCCTCAGAGTTGGGGGAGGCGGATGCGCGCGAACCCACACGCGCTGCCCTCCGAAATACCCATTTACTTTTGATAAAAGAAATCAACAGAAGCAAAGCCGAGATTCCGAAGGGCCCGCGCCCGGGCCGGGCGGCCGCGCGGCGCGGGGCGGGCGGTGCTCACCTTCCATGCCGCGGGCGGGCTGGGCTCCACGTGCGCCGGCGTCGCGGGCGGTCGCGGCGGGCGTCGGGGCGGGCGGCGGCGCGGAGGGCCCCGCGGGGGCGGCGGCGCGGCTGGCGGCGGCTCAGGGCGCTCGCGCGCGCGCCCGGTCCCGCACCTGCAGCCCGCTCTGCGCGAGAGGTCGGCGCCGCCGGGAGCCGGCCGCGGGGAACGCGCGCGGCAGGAAGCGGCTCTGCGCCTCTGCCAGGAGGGCCGCGGCGCAGCCTAGCATCACCCCCCGCGCTCGCGGCGGGCCCGGGTGCGAAGGGCTCTCGGTGCGCGACGCGGGGCTCTGGGCGCAGCCGGGGGAGTGGTGGCCATGACCACCGTCGGCGGCAACTGCCTTCACTGACGGAAATGTAATTTGTGGGTTTTTTTTCACCCTTCCTCGGTTTTTCATTTCCTATGTTACAAGGTCTTGGTCCAGGTTTTCAGAATGACAGTTCAAAAGCACGTTGGCACTTTTATCCATCTGATCTTTTAACTTTGGGGAGCAATTAGGTGTCTCGCTTTGGTTTTGCTTTCTGGGAGCGGGTTGGTTTGCCACTGCTGGCAAAAATACAACTCCGCGTGTTTTTTCCTACTTCCTGGCCTTCTTTCTTCTCTAAGACCCCTCAGAGAGGCACACACCAGAGAAGCGCGGGAAGCACGCACGCGGGGGAGGGTAGGAAGCCAGATTCGCTGGAGGTGCTGCTTTACAGGCGCTGCAGGTCGGCAGCGCTTCCCAGCAGCCTCCCCATTCCTGGAGGGACAGCGCACCTCTGCACAGGGAGGTCAGGGGGACGGATGGTCAGGCAGAACTTTCCTCACACGGAAGGCTTAGGGGTTATCATTTGGATGAGTCCTAATGATGTGCAATGCGTTAAGTGGCCAATACATGAATAACCCACTGTCACCCTTATAAAACTGGGCTGGTGCAACAGAAATGTATTTGAGATTTAAGGTCAAGGGCCTTGGGGTCACTGGACTCTATCAAAAGAAATTCAATGTCGTATTTATGAGATTAAGGCATGCACAGTATAATTTTATGAATTTAAGTTTATTTTAAATAGAATCTTGGTATATAAGCAATGCATATAAAACATACTACAGGGCTAACATGGTTCTACTATTGTATTATATCACTTAATGCTAAGCAATAATCGAAGACAGGATATTAGATTAATAGTGTATATCTGTATGTGTTAGCCTGAACACACACTTCGAAGATAACAATATGTAAAGCAGCAACAAG